>JBCJKH010056393.1:0-11010 GCA_039877255.1 Loriculus beryllinus
GACACCACATATGCTCAAGCCAGGATTTGCACATGAACTTTGTTGAGATGATCTGCTTACACTGCTGAACCCAGGACAGTTGTAAAAAACGCTGTTGAGAATTCTGGTTCAAGCATACTATTTTAGCTAATCTGCAGATTTTTAAGGGATCATTTCTAAATTCTCTCTGGAATAAATGCACTAACTGCTTTGAGCTTCCAGTGTTCGAGTTATTTCACATAATAACTGTGCAAGTTTTGGCACAATCATCTCTATGTTAGTGCAGCTAGGATTCTGAGTTTTGATACAAACCTTGGTGTATCGGCATTTATTCCAAACTTGAAAGCTGTGTGCTTCTGGAGAGTGTATTATAAATTGACAAGTGTTGTACATGACAGTGGTAAATGGACAAGAGACGCAGCTGAAGTGTTGACTTTCATAGCACCTTGTATTTTCAGTGGTGATTTTGATGTTACCGTACTGTCATGCTCCATGCTCCAAAACGTAAGAGTATAAAACGCATCTTTTTAAAAACTCTATGCAGTTACCAGGTACTACTCTAAGGGTATGAGGTTTCTATCAATACAAAAATCACGGTGACTCAGCTCCAGATTATGCTGTGCTTGTACTTAGGCTGGCACCTGTATTTCAGGCAGCCTTACAGAGGCACAGAAACATTAATGTTCAGGACATGCCACTCAGCTCTTATTTTGTGTTTTGCATCTTTCTGTTGACATAAATGAAAACTGTATGAGACCCTTGAGCACACGTGGTTTGAAGGTTTTTGTGAGGTTGAGCACGATCTCACTGTTTGACTAGGACATTTATATCCTAGTACATCCTAAACCCTGATGCCACAGTGAGGAGGAGACTGAGTATAGGAAGTTCTGGCACATGCTTGTGGACTGTGTGTTAAAATCATGTTACAAGCAGCGAGAAACTGAAGTTGAATGAGGTAGTTTCATGTCAAAATGGGTTAAAGTTAACAAAGTTTAATGGAAATGCAAACCTGTAACTTTTCATGTAATTGTGCTCTGCCACTTGAATAGGTTATGGTAAATGGTTTTAAAAAAATGTCTTGTACTAGAGATACAAATCAGAACCCAGACTCTGCAAATTAACTCTTCTGGTGAGTTTTGATTTGTTATTTACAAGCTGATAGTTTCTATCTCTTGTTTTGCTCTGGTTTAGAATTAAAATTCTTTGCCATTGTAATTTCTGGGGTTTGCAGACAAGTCTAATGTATTCTCTTTCTCTTGTTTTCCAGCATGCCATCAGAAATGCTGATAAAGATATTTTCCTATTTGGATGCTGCATCCCTATTGGCTGTTGGTTGTGTAAATAGGCACTTTTATCATCTGGCCAATGACAAGTAAGGAACAGGGAAGCATAAGTGCTACTCCTAATCGTGCAGCAGCTGAATTTTCCTGAGTTATGAGTCTTTTCTAATTTAGTTTCACTCATGCCAGGGCACTGATGCATATACCTACTGGCAATTACTCTTCTGAGAATACACTGCACAGCTTATGGTACAATGTGTTGTATGGAATTGTAGCTGTACAAGCTCTGTTCAGTTTAATGGGAGTTACCAGGTGAAAACTAAATACAATGTTTTCAAATGTAGCTATTATATTATTTGGTTATTACTATTTGCATATATTTGCTTGTATTCACATGTAGCTACACAGGCTTTTAGTTCAGGCAGTCCTTACTGGTGTGTAGCCAGTAGCTGTCTAGAATTGTCATTGCTTTCATAATTTTGAAGTTCTCCTTATTTAGCTCTTTCAGTCAGGTTTTTGCAGAGGGTTTGATTTAGTCAGGGGATTCACTAGTGGGTTTTATCTGTTGCTCTTTCTGTCAAATTTTGGTGGTTTCTAACTGAAACGGGCAAAGGTAAATACTGCCACGTTTTGTAAGCAATTGCTTATACTGAGTTCACAGACTGATTGTACCAGTATCATGATAATTTTGTGAAAGTATCAGCAGGAAAGGGCCTAGTTGGTATGTGGTAACTAGGACACCTGGGTGTTTTTTTTTTTTTTTTTGGTTTTTTTTTTTTTTTTTTTTTTTTTTTTAGGATTCTGAATTAGTGTTATTTAAATCAGAAAATGTCTTCCTATATAGGAAGCTTTTGCATCTTGGTGTTCATCCATTTCTCACTTATTTGCCAAAACTTGTACAATGAATCAGTTAACATTGGCATTGACACCTTTCAAACTGATGAATTTGAAAGGAAAGCCGTTATCCAGATTAATGTTTTTGAGGCTGTCAGCAGATGCATGTAGATAACAGTTATGTAGTGGACACAAATTATCTGTCTCGATATGCATTGTCTACTTCAGCATAGTAAGGTAGGATAAAATCATTGAGGCTGTTCATGGGAATCCAGTTCATCTGTCTCCATCTCAGCAATGTCTATTTCCATTTTCTAATCTCAACAGAGATTACTGTATGTGCACAGATGGGATTTGAGGAAGAGATACTTTCCCTTATCTAGAAGACTGACTTGTCAGTGGAACTAGGTCACTTCTTCCTGCTGGATTTCTATGGACCTTCTTGAGTCCCTGAATCTTGTGGTTTAATTAAAGTTCCTCTATATCTCTGTGACAAATCTGATCTTGGTTTTTAGAAAGATTATGTTTTGATGATATTGCAGGATACTATCCTTGATGCAATAGAACCGTCAGTCTTTCATTGTAATATATCTGTGCTGCCGAATACAGCGCTTTGTCTTTGGGCCCTTCAAATAATGTCTAGCAGTTCCTTGGCACTGATGTCTTCAATGTAAATGTTGAAGGCAGGGGATTGTTTCTGACCCCTCTTTATACAGCCCACTTACCTCAGCATGTGGTATTATTCTAGCCTTCCTGTCATGCAGTGTAGGAAGCTCACATAGATGGTCTGTCTGAAAGCCTGAGGATTTTGATCACCAGCAGAAAGTGCTTGTGTAAGAGGAAGTGAGAAGCCGGAGAACAGGAGATGATCTTTTTGCCATTGTGGTCATCAAATGATGACTGACTGCATGTTCACTTCTGGCATTTGTGTTAGCAGTAAGAGGTTGGGTTGGCTTGTTTACAATGTCCAATAAGAGGCATTGAGATAAATATTATACTTAACACTTTGAAGCAAAATTGGTCTGTATTCTGCTGTAAAGAGGCAAATTTGTGCTTCTCTACTGGATGCCTTTTTGATTTGTCTGCCCTGAATTCTTCAGAAGTTGAGGATGAGGGGACAGTGATACCTCCCTAAAAGCTTGCGATTCCAGGTCCCCCTTTTTTTCTTCTCTGCCTCCCTGCCTTGATTGAGTTTTTGAACTTCTTGAAATGATTTCTCACCTGCTTGCAGAATACTGTTTTGGGAAATGAAGAAGCAATATGTAACTGAGAGCGAGGAGAAGGGTGGTAGGTATTTGTGGTGAGTCTGTCTTCCTTCAGCTTACAGTGCCCGAGACTGTACCTTCAAAATGCAGGAAGTGCTTACTGCTAAACCTTGGCTTTTCAGCAGCCAGCTGTTGAGTATCTCTTCCCGTGTCTGTGTTGGGAAGGGGTTTCTAGTTCGCAGGAGGGAGTTATGGGAGGATATATTAGTGGAATTTTTGGCTAGGACCAGTTGGATGATACACTGTTCAGTTTCCCCTGATAATGTTCTGTCAAGGACATTGCTCCTCTGTTTTCATCATCTTGCAATTCTTAGCTGCTTTGGAGTTAAATAACAATTTCCTCCCCCCATCAGAAATTTTGTATACTATCTAATAACTGGGTTGTCTTTTCCTTTCTGGGCTCAAAATTGAAGTATCTTGAGCCTTTGTTTTACTTATGGGATTGTTCCTCATATATCCTACCCCCATAGTGTTTCTTAAACTACTTTACGCATATTTGCATTCACATGACATTTAATGTAATTTAGAGACCTAGAATGCAACACAGTGCCGAATTCATAAGCCCTAGGAAAAAGCTACAGCCCAGAAACTCAGCTCAGTGTGGGTGTCCTTGCTCCTGACATACTCCTCACAGATAAATGACCTTCACCATACTCTGATGTCCAATAGAAAAAGAATGGTAATAAAACTTCTCACTTTATCTTTAAAAAAAGTCGGTCTAATCTGTCAGGAAAAATGACTTACTTACTTTCATACAGTGAACACTGCTACAGGGCAGACTGACCCAGGTGATTTGTCTGTATATTCCTGTACCTTAACTTCCCTCAGTTTCTTCTAAAGCTTAATCTTCAGGCTGATCTGGGTAATCCTTAGTTTGAGCCTAATCGCAACCTTCTCATAATGTTTCTTAGCCTCATATACACCTTTCTGTTACATCAACTCAGATTTAGCAGGTTTTTATTCCTTCCCTGAAAAGTACATATGAACTCAGTTGGTCCAGAACATGAAACACTCCTCTTTCTGCGAATGTTTAGCTTGTGTTATGTTTGCAATTGAAATTTCCCTCAGCAGCAAAACCATAATAAATGTTCAGTTTCCATTGAACAAAGGGAAAATCAGAGTAGAGTCTGCTCAACTTCCTTTGCCTGGGAACTAATGAACACAGACCGTAAATGACTGTCTGCAAGATCTAGTTATCTGTCTCTGCGAAAGGAATATACACTGCAGGAGAAAATGAGATTGCAGGAAAGAGGGAAGCTGGAGGATTAATAATTACAGGAAAGGAAACTCATTTAGGGGCCTAACATGATCATGACGTAAGTAAGCTTTGCTCAGGACTGTTCAGATGATAAAGCAGTATAAACTCAGAATCAGCTAATGACTTGCTAGAAATGCTCTAAAAGCTAAAGTGTGGGGTTTTTTAGCTTGAGCCTTGACCAAACCTAGATCAAGAAGAGTTATTATAAACTGATTATTATTACATGTGTTCTGTACACAGGTGGGGTGCTTTCCTTTCCCCAGGAAGGAATAAGACTCTGGTCTTGCTGTGAAGGTGAATCCTTCTAAGTCTCCTTATTTTTGCTATGTATTTTCAGCATAACAGTGCCGGCGGGGCAGCAGCAGCCTGGCTCACTCCTCCAGTGACATGAGTGAGCCTCAGCTCCTTCTGCACTTGAGGGTGACTTCTCCAACCAAGGCAAGTAAAGACAAGCAGGAAGGAATGGCAGCCTCCTTTTAAAAGCCACCTTTTAACAGTCAACTAGCAACATGCAGGGGCCTTAGGCCAGGACGGCCAGCTCAGACCTTAGCCATAATCTACATTATCTCTCACCTACCTCAGGCACCTGATCATCTTCTGTCCCAGGGAGTGAATGGGTGTCGGGCTGTTTATCTTCTGCTAGATGGCAGCAAAGCCAAAAAACCTGTTGCTTCACAGTTGATCTTGTCATCAATTAATAGATGCCCACGGTTTCCTGTTCTTCCTTCCAGGTAATGCTTCCTGGTAAAGGAAAGTAGCCTCATCCAGTTTTTCATGGCCCATTTCATGCCATGCCAGACAAACAGCTGTTGTTCCACACGTGTCCACATACCCTTCCCTTCTTCATGGTGGAAATTAACTCATTCATCCCCAACACAGAAGAACAGAAGAACACAGGGAAATGCAGTCACGGACAGTAAGTGTACACTGATTTATCATTAGCACAGGGTATGAATCAGAGCTATGTTGAACTGCTCTAAGAGTTGACAGCTCCTTCTTATTTTCATGGCACTGAAGTTCCTTTTGGCAAAAAGACTAAATAAAGATATTACCATCCAACATGGGACAAAGTCTGATTTCATTTTCCTTGGTAGAAATCTGAGGTTCAGCAATATGTATTATTTCTAGTTAGGCTTTTATGAGCATTCACAGTTTTTCAATAGCTCTCATCAAGACTTCTGTTACTTCACTGTGCTAGAGATTCCTTCTGTAGCATATTAAACTACAGCATGAGAAGCAGAGGTGCGTCAATTGGGTATATTCATCTGGGAGTTCAGAAAAGACATTTACAACAATACCTGCCAATGTCTTCCAGAGATTTGGCACAAAATAAACTTATGAATTTCAACCTTATTTAATTTTAATGGCACCCCCAAGTCCAGGTAGGATTCTGCTTTTTGACTGGGGAATGAGGTACTCTAGATCATATGAATAGAGGAATGACTGAAAAAAATCACCCTGTAGTTGCTTGGAGTGACAAATCATAATAGTGCATGTGAAAAATTTCATCTCTAGTAGAAAATTTCTGTAAAACTGAACATAATTTATTCCTTAATTGTTATGAAAGTTTAGGCACTCATAATGGAGTCGACAGCCAGTGAGCAGGCAGAATTATATAAAGACATTCAGGACCAGACAACAGCTATATGTAAGGGCTGATGTGAATGACGCATTTATTTAAGAGATGAATACTGCAGCTCCCAACTGGTGAGTAAGATGCAGAGTAAGATGCCCTCTTAATCTCATAAAATTGAGAGTCATTAAAGTAATAACTTTGTAAACATTAACTAATGAATCTTCACTACATGTCTGAGAGGAAGACATTTTATAGATGAGGATTCACACAAAGAGATGCCGTGATTTATTGAAGGTAACAGGCACAGTCAACATTAACAAGGTTAGTACACAGTGTTTATTAGACCCCATTCACATTGAAAACAGTGTCTTAAATATTTAATTAAAAAACACACTACACACCCTTCTCAACCAAAACAAAGCAGTAATGCAGCTGTGACAAATGTCCTGCTCAGAAACAGAATGACATTGTGCAGGGTCACCTCCTCTACCTCTTGTCAAATATGCTACCGTCTGCTTGGTTTATACCTTTAGCATCTAATAGAAAGAGACATTATAGTACAATGAAATTACCTACACAGTATTCCACAACTTGACTTATTTTTAATGAGTACTTTACATACAAAATAAGAGGACTGCTTGGGAAAAATTGCTTTCGCAGATCTGGCTAATTTCTCAGGTGCCATAGCTAACCATCCTAATGCAGTTCTAGCAGAAGGAGTTGGTAAAAACATTAAAATTATATGCCTGCTCATTGAATTCATGGTTGGAACCAGCTCCATTTTTACAGGGTGATAAATTCATGGGAGGGCCTGATACCAAAGAGAAATTCAACTGCACCAGCCAAAGACGTGAGTGCTCTTAGCTTGCTGCAACCACTCATCACCACTCTCCCCTGCTCCTCAGGAGAGCATCTCCTTCTTTTAGTCTAAATAGCTCTATTCCTAGCTATCAGTTAACTCACATCACATGGACCAGCCTGAGGAAGGGACGTTAATGAGATGCCCTACTAGCAGATCTGAGCAAATAGCAGCTTTTAGCAACACAACAATTAAAAAAAAAAAAAAAAGAAAAATGAGCAGGAGCAGATAACATCCTCTTCCTCTATTGCATCTGTCTGCAGTGCATGTCTTCTTTGCACACTTGGGCAACACATCAATGCCACTTACACCTTCAGTGATCAGGTATGAGGGATGCTTCAGTCCCACACCCACTCCATTGTATCATCAGTTCAATTGTGCTTGTAATCCTTTAATCCCCCTACAAAAGGGACAGATGATGAGGAGAAAGCAAGGAACATTACACAGGGTGGTGTGTCAGAGCACCTCAGTCATGGCAGACATTCCCATAGTTCATCTTAAAGGTAGGTACAGCCCATTGGCACATTCTGCTGCAGCTTCAGCTCCTTGGTGAGAGCTTGGCAAGCAGATGAAGGCATTCTAGTATAACATATGGGAGTTTAACCTGCACCTCTTCTGTGATTGGCATGCATGCAGCACTGCTCAGCTTTTAATTTCCTTTATTTAGGACAGTTGGTTTGGAATCACAGGATAGCTTGGGTTATTTGTCTTTGAAATGTATCACTGATGTATGTATCTATCTCATAGTATCCCTACATTGTTAATTAATTCACTCCAAAGGAAAAGAAGCATGTACATCTCATTTTACTTCATCATTTCACTTCATGAAATTTTTCCTTTCCTGTCTGCTGTGGAAACTGGTTTTGTTTCATTCTTTGATTTTCTTATCTTGCTTTTGCTGCATGCTAGTCTGTAGCCTGTTTTCTTCCACCTAATAGTTAAGGTAGGTAGAGACATAAATGCAGAAATGAGTTTGAGCACTGTCAAAATAGTACAGGGATAACTATGAAACAAAAGACATCTACATACCTACCTGGAACATCTGTAAATCATAAGGTAGTTATAGTCAATTTTCCTTCTTTTCCCCTCCCAAACTATGTTCCAATCTGTTCACTTTTTGGGTCTGTTGAACTGTAGCAGAAAAAACCCTGAAGATTTATGCCAAGAGAACTAATTTTTGTTTCAGGCAAGAAGAATTTTATATCTCTTCGTAATAAAGCAACATTAGTTCATTTCTTACCAGACATCCTTTCTTTTCATAAACTTCTGCATGTTCTGCCTCAGGTGTATGATTAATAAGGAGCCAAAGTTGGATGAGTTTATTTATCCAAATAATCCTATTAGGAACAGTGAGGGATCCAATGGCTGGTAAGGAAAACAAGCCACTTTGTTAAAATGTTTGGACCAAGTACAAGAAAATGAGTCCCATCTGGTTTTTCTATATTCTTGTGGCAGAATGAATAGCTATGCAGGAAAATACATTTCTGGTGTATTTTGAATTCATCACAGTAGAGTAAGAGGCCATTTTTAGACAGTAGGAAAAAAAGATTTCTAGAGGTGAATACTATACCAGGTGCCTAGGTTTTAACAGTAGGGCATGAAGATTGAATTTGACAAAACCACTATTTAGCAGTAGGCGTGCAACACTTGAAAAGTGGAGTTCTCTTTTCTGGTGCAGTTTTTAAGCACCTGTTAGTATAGATCCCAGCACAGTGGCAGATTGTGTCTCCTAAACATGTTTAATTATATTTAGTAGTGTTTCACCTCAGACATTACAAGTTGGGAATGAAGGGAATGCCTGGGAATGAAGAGAGATGCAGAGCTTTCAGAAGAGAGAGCAATGGAGAGCCAAGGGACATTTGTTATTTGGGAATTACTTCAGAACAGGATCAGTCACTGATCAGTCTAATTGATTTATTTTGTCCAGTTTCTGACCAATTCCATAGAACAGAATATTATTTCCTATGCATGCATTTCTACTAAGGAAAAAAAATATGGTAAAGAGCCAGAAGAAGAAAACAACTGCCAAGCTTCCTGTTCAAACAACTGAAGCATTGCAAATTCTATTACAGTTTATAGCAATTGGGATTAGAAATGCCACAGAATACCCACCTGCAATTCTTTTACAGGCAAATCTTCTGGGCTCTTTTAAAGCAGTGACTGCCAGATTAGGCCCATAGCACTGATTTGCAAGGAGACATCTCATAGAATCACCTTCCACTAGACCAGGTTGCTCAAAGCCCCATCCAACCTGGCACTGAGCACTGCCAGGGACAGGGGAGCCACAGCTTCTCTGAGCACCCTGTGCCAGCACCTCACCACCCTTGCAGTGAAGATCTTCTTAATATCTAAACCTCCCCTCTTCCAACTTAAAGCTATTGCCCCCTGTACTGTCACTTCATGCCCTTGTAAAATGCCCCTTTCCAGATTTCTTGTAGACCCCCTTTGGGTACTGGAAGCTGCTCTAAAGTCTCCCCAGAGCCTCCTCCAGGATAAACAAGCCCAACTCTCAGCCTGTTCTCCCAGGAGAGGTGCTCTGGCCCTCTGATCATCTTTGTGATGGAATTCAAAGCTCCTATCACTTTGAAGAGGCCATTCGTTTTGGATCAATATCATCATCTAATGGATAAGGGGGGCAGGAGAACCTATTTCTTTTTTTCAAAATGTTGATTTACTGCAGATTACAGATCCATAAGTTTCCAACCATATTCCAGAACCAGCATGAGGTGCCAGCATCTGAACAGTAGCTTTGTGATACATCTTTTTGGCTTCTTTCTCTTTTGTAGTTGGTAGCCTTTAAGCTATTCATCTGTTCCACCTTTCTGACAGGTATAAATTACCTTACTATGTACGTTTTCCCATAGAATGTGACCCAATAATACTATTGGTAGATAATGGTAAGGGACAGTGTCTGCAAGGCACTTGCTCCCCACTGTCCTGCAGATGTCCAGGCTGTGTCAACATCTTCCTGGGGACTGGAACAGCTGGGCAGGCACAGAGATCCTGGACCTCACCGCTCATGTCACAGGGTAGTGCCGCACCATGTGTGGACATTGCATAAAGTGTGGGTGCAAAGCTGATCCCTTCCAGGTCCTAACAGGTTCCCTGGAAATGGGACTCTCCAGTCTGACCAGACACAGATCCAACCTTCAGGCAGACTGCTCCCCATCACTCAGGCTCACAGCTGGTGCAGCTACAGCTCCTCCAATTAATTTTCTCTGGCACCCCGTGCACAGCAAGCAAAAAACAAAACAAATGAAGAACTTCAGCCCTGAAATACTCCTGAGTGCCAGGGCATTAGCACACTACTCACTTGATATAAAACCTTTGAGTGGCTTGCAGTAAGTTCCCACAAACCAGCACAGAGCAAAAACTCCTCGCCATGCCTGCTCACCTCCACAGATGTTTCCTTCCTGCACACAGGCAAATGGGTGTCCTTGGGAAGTAAACCATGCTCCATTCTTCTTTGGAGAAACAATATAACTGTCTATTTATGAAAGCATAAAAATGCATTTCAAAGTTATACGGAAACACTTGACTGCACAGTTACTGTTGATGCTCTAATCCTACCAAGAACGGTCCCCCATGCTAGCCCCGGCTGGGTCAGCTCTGCTCCGGCTGCTGCAGGCTGTACAGCTGCTCCGGGTCTCTTTTGTTGCACAGCCAAAAGGTCAAATGCTGCGGTGGGAAGCTTCACTGGGCAGTCACAGCCTTCCCCATCATTCCACAGCCTGGCTCCAGATGATTTTCAGTGAGATGGAGCCCACTCCATCGGAGGCCAGGCTTACATAGCCATCTGAGTCATTCTTGATTAATCGGATGCCTTGAGCCCCTAGGGGATTTGGGTCCCTCAGGAACGTGTGGAAAGTTTCACTGCAAAATGGGATAAACACAGTCTACTGATATGTGAAAAATGAGTTAATTCAATTATGTACTTGGGATTTTCCACTTTTTCAAAA
>JBCJKH010056393.1:12492-30340 GCA_039877255.1 Loriculus beryllinus
ACTGTCTGGGTCGTGTGCATCATCAGCGTGTCAGCCCTGGGCTGGCTCATCACACCAGACCATTCAGCCATCAGAATTAACCACAACTTGCAAGCTTAACATAGACAAAATAACTAGACCCTGACTTTCAGGCTGATAAACAAAAAGAAAGTTTTGAAGTGTCTACATTAGTCACTCAAGGCTTCCTTAGCATCCAGAGACAGACAGGAGACCTGAAAAGAGTAATTCAGGTTGTAGGAGTGCGAAGTTGCATTCCGGAGTTCCTTCTCTACAGGAATAAGAGAGCTTAAGACAAGGAGACTCTTAATTTAGGTGCCTCATTAAGTGTCTGTGATGTGATGGGATGAATCTGGGTGAAAGCGTTCGTGCTACTGCAACAACAGAACCCTGGGAGGGTTGCTGCTGAGTTTTCACTTGGAGAAAATATAGCTCATCATTTTCTCACGAGCCTTTGATCTCATCCCAGTGGCTCTGCCCAAGTCACTGATCCCCAAACCAGAGAGCATTCCCTTTCCAATTTAGGAAGAGAGTGGGTGTAGAGATGACTGCACCAAAAGGGTTCGAAGAAACCAGAGCAGGATGGAGAATACAATTTCAAAACCCTGTCTTCAGCAGGGGATGCCCTTCTTTCTCCTCTCACATTATTCAGAGTTGAATATCGGACTTTCTGCTATTGGTCTAAAGGCCAAGTGTTTAACCAGGCATGCTGTCCTCTTGCCTGAGGACAGCTGCAATACAAAGTGCATTTTAAGAAATCATTGCTTTTATTAACTGCAGTTCTACGGGTCAGTAATGAAAACAAGAAAGGACTGTTACCCTGTCCCTCCCAGCTACCAACATAACATTCACAACAACCAGCATCACTTTACTAAACTATAAAGCAAAGAGTTTAAAGCCACCAGAAACACCCAGGGTAACAATGTAATTGACCAAACCCCAACTTCCACACTTCACATTCAGAACCTTCTGCCTACCTTAGGATTTCAAGGTGAGTGTTCTTGCCTGAGGAAGGAGATGACTCTGCATGGAAAATTCAAGTGCTGTCTCAAGGTCACACTGATATATATAGATCAGGGGAATCATTTATACACATTTTCTGGGAAAAAAATAAACATTAAGTTATTCAGTGACTAAGCTGCTGTTGAGATTGAAGCTATAGCATCATGGAAATATAGATTGATACATAACTTGAGAGGTAATCTACTCCAATCTCCTGCTCAAAGCAGAACTGTTGCCATCCCAAGAATCTTTCTAATGGAGAGCTACGTTAGATCTTCCTTATACAGCTGAATGTATGGCTTGCCTTATTTGCAGTAAGAATGCCCATCATCTATAATGGTGACTCAGTACCCATCCACCATAAGCACCAAGGGCTTTTTTAACAGGGTTACCACTAGCCAGTTAATTCCCAGCCTGTGCTGATGCATGGGGCTATTCTGCCACAAATGCAAAGCTTTTCATTCCTCTTTGATAAGCCATTCAAGCTTTTCAGGCTGGCCTTGTCCTCATGTTTGGTAAAGGTCTATTGGACTGAAGCTCTGCCACTCAGCTTGCCAGCTGCTTATTCTAATTAAATATCTTCTATAAATTTGCTGAAGGTTCATTCTGTGTTATCAGTCAGGTTGCTGATGAAGATGTTAAACAACTCCTGCAGTACTCCTCTCATAAACCTCTCACCACCAACTGGACGTGAGCCACCCTTTGAGCCCAGAGGTTTACCTGCACAGTTAACAGAATACATCATAGTAAGACATTGCAGCTGTTTAGCCATTTTTGTTTCCCTCTGGTGGTGCAGAATTAGGCCTCCTATACTGTATTAAATCACATTCTTAAAATATACACATAAGAATGTATGCATTTACTTTCAATGCTTACAATAAAAAAAGGCTTCCAGTGTAAAAAGGAGCAAGAACTTATCCTCTCACAGGGAGGGATAAGGCCATAATCATATAATGGTCTAGGCCTAGTGTGCAAAGACTTGATGTGATTGTAGACCAGCAATAACCTCAGGGAGGTTGTTATGTCATAGAATTGAGTTTTATCCATACCTGAAAGTATTAGTATCCCGGCAGTGTCAATGTCCTTCTGTCTAGGTAGTTCAGTCTTTCATTTCACTATAATCTGTAAAGATACGGAATGCCTTTTTTTTCATGTGTGTGTGTGTGTGAGCTTCTCAAATAAAGGTCTGGCAGGAGTTATGCTCTGCACTATCGTCCTCCTCCTTCCCAAATGCCTATGCTTTAGCCAGAAAAATGACTGAGTATAACAGAAATAAGGGCTCTGCCTCTGTCCCTTTCTACTCAAATGGTTACTTTTTCATTAAGAATAAACTCCTCTTGTCTAGCTTGTATCCTGCAACTCAGGTTGGGAAAATTAGAATCCCATTACCCCTGGAAGTAGGGTCTTTCACATTCTCAACAGCTTTTCAGATCCTCTTCCTGTCTCTTAAATCACTCTCAGCGCTTTCAGCAGAGCTGTGTTTGTTGGCCTCCTTCCTTATCTTATACACACATACAGAGTTTCTGTAACTCCTTTCAAATGGACTTTTGAGGTTTCCTTCAGCACTTTGAGTAACAATCTATCCATTAACAAGTTACCCATTAACGCTCTTCACTGAGATCTAAGTACCCAGTGGTTATACTTAGCACTGGTTCTCCAGCCTCTCTCCTTAACCAGGATGTTTATTTTCCTTAAGACTCTTACAATTTTAATCTCCTCACTGGAACGTGCATTTGCCTAGTGAATGTAAATTCCCTCCCACTGGCACCTGCTAGCTGCTAACAAGGTAAGCAGTTGTTACAGGGTGTCGAGTTCCCAAGCAAAGTAAAAAATTCATCTATCTAAGATCCCTTTGGATTCTGTACTATGCTGGCTTTGGGAACAGACTGATGTGGGTGCATTTTGCAGGGTCTCGAGGGTGCTCATTGTGAAGTTATCAGTACCAGTTAGCTGAGCCTGCTTGAGCCAGCTGGTCGTGATTTCTGCAAAGTGGCTGTTTAGCAAGATCTACTGCTCTTAGCAGGATTTCTATAAGGATTTATCAATAATGGGGATTAGCCGTGATTTGGGCTGTCAGAGACTAGGCACTGGTGCATCATACCCATGAAATTCCCAGCGCAGGAACCAGCTCCTTCTACACTCGCAGCCTGTCCTGGTTTGAAGGTGCAACCTGCTCCACCAGTGGGAAACATGGATTTCTGGGGCTGTGCTCAGAGTATCCACCATCTCCTACCAGGCATATTATGCCCAATCCAGAGAGGATAATGCCACCTCCAAGGCCTCAGCTCTTCAGCTTGCACAGCAACAGCAGATGTTTCTAGTTCAGTTTCCTAAGTAGATGCCAAAAGCTGGAAATGGAGT
The DNA here is from genome assembly GCA_039877255.1 of Loriculus beryllinus. NCBI lineage: Eukaryota > Metazoa > Chordata > Aves > Psittaciformes > Psittacidae > Loriculus > Loriculus beryllinus. Next base: position 15,853 of record JBCJKH010056393.1, read on the forward strand.
CTCTGCTGTTGTTATACTTTGTATATGCTGTGCTGGCAAAAGCACTTTTTGTTAGCATGACTGCATCTCCACTACGGCTGCTGCTGGCACGGATCTGCTGTATTAAAACACATGCCTCTGCCCCAGCCAACATTCCTGTTGCAGCTAGCATTTCTAGTGTGAGCCTTGCTGGAGCTCTCAGCCAGCTGTGATCATATACAATCAGCAGTGTCTGCCTGCTCTTTGGTGAATGGTCTGTCTTGCAGCAAGATGTTCTACCAGTGTCTCATCGGTAATATTTACCCAAGCATGGAAATGCTCCTGAGTTTTTTCATCTCACAGCCTAAGTAAGTTATGTCAGGATAATGGTAGATTTACATTCATTTCATTGCTACCTTTCCCATGATTCCTGCCTCACCATGATCTTTTCTGCGCCTTAGAGAGAATGGAAAGTTTGGAAGATAATTGTTTCTAAAGCAAAACCACTCCAAAATACCCATCTTAAGCCAAAACAATAGAGGTTTGGCACCATCCGTCACAGTCTAGCCAGCTTCCAGCTGCTTCTGAGCATGCTTACGAGAAAGAGTCATGTTGAGAGACAGCTACCGTCATATGCAGCTGAGGACAATGAAATACAGGGATGAGCTCTGCTTCTCACCTCCCACTGGTTCCCCAGCATAAATTCTTCCAGAAAATTAATTAAAGCTCGATGTGTCTTCAATTCTATATTTGGCTGCAATCCTTTGCGCTTACATATTCTGTAAGTGCCACAGGGAAGAAAAGTGTGATAAATCGTTGCATGTTATGTTGCAGGAAAGCTTTCTTCCCAAGGTGGTAAAAATTACACTCACTTGAGCTTAATCAGCCTATCTATCTCCTAGGGCTTGCATAACAAGAAACCTTCCTGAGGTTAAGCAAATGTTGTAACAAGATTAAATATGTGGTGCAGTGATGCTTATGGGCCATCAGTGTGAACAAGTCCAGTTATTTTAAGTTTGAGGACACCCCTCTAAAGGTTATCCACCTCAGAGGACAAGGACAAAAGAGGTACATCAATCAAATAACAGCACCCTTCCAGCACAGCCAGGCAGGGGTAGGGAAGGTCGGGGACTGTGTGTGTTGGGAAGTCTTTACTTGCTCCACTAGTGCTGGCCAGGCCTGTAGGTCTTCTCCAAGTGGAAAGAGCAATTTTGGTGGCCAGGCTTTACACCCAGTGCAGGGAGCAGGAAGAGATGCCCTGGGGATTCAGCCTGTGTTGTGATTCACAACTGTTTCATGGCACTGCCAAAGGGCTACCAGAACCTCACCGGTGCAACCAGACAAACTGTTGTACAAGCCCATAGGAAGACCTTGTGTTGAAGAGGAAGCACAGGTGCTGAGCGGCAACAATTGTCAGAGAAAATGGAAGGGAACCCATTCATTTTCTGCTCAGAACAGAAGAGAGTAACCTACTTAAGATAATTTTCTTTACATCCCCAGGAGTCTCCCAGCTGTCCTTTTTTTCTTTTATAGCCCCTTAGGCCACCTAATTCTGGCTGGGATTTATCTGTTTTCCACAAAACCTGGACATGCGGCCCATCGTGCGTGGAGCACAGCTGCCAGGAGCATCTTTTGAATAGGCAAACAGACCTAAAGCCACAAAGAGCTGCTGCAGCGGTGACCAGCTTTCACCTGGCTGCCTCCCAGAGAAGGATTTACAGTCCCTGACTATGCCAACATTGAAGGGTAAGAGGCAGAAACCCGAGCTAGCCAAAAGGAAGAGCATAATATAACCTAACCTCCCCACACGTCCCAGGCTTGGATGTCTTACCACAGGCTCCTGGAGCTGGATTGCCAGCCTGAGCCCCTCCACAGCCTGGAGTGTGTGCACAGGAGTGCTCCCCCCTCTCTCAGACACACAACTCACTGTGCCTCCTCTTTCCAAACCATGGCCAAGTAACTTGCACACTCAGCTCTGACCTCCCTTCCATTTCTTCTGCACATACTGCTCATGTTTGGTACCTTGTTCTTCTCTCTTTGGCACCATCCATCATCAGCCAGTGCCCTAAGGACTCCCTAAGGCAGAGGTGCCTGTGGTTTTGCTCAGCTGCCACGAGGACCCTGGGCCACCCTGCCCTCCAGGAAAATTGGTTCCTACTCACCATTGTCATAACAGGTTTCATGATTTCTGTCATCGCATTGGGCATGAGGCAGAGGCCCCGGCACCTGGGCATCCCCACAACCTGCCCCCAGCAGGTGGAGGAAAGGGACAGGAGACACAGAAGACACAGGGGTGGGAGGTACCTGAAGGAAGGCAGAAGAAGCACATTGGGGGAGCTGCTCTGTGCCAGATGAGGTACCTCAGAGGGATTGTGGCCATGCGTGAGCCACACCAAGGCAGACACCTCTGCAGCCGGTGGACAGAGGGAACAAGTCAAAAGGGAGAAGCAGCTGAAACACACCTTTATGCACAGACCCACCGCTGAGCACTGCCCATCACCTCACCAGAGGAGCTGGGAGGGACTGAGAGGGAGGGCTAGTGGAACCAAGGGGAGGCTGAGGCTTGGGAGGTGTCTCGTTTAAGCTGAGGGAGGAAAGATGTTTTTCTAAGCGTTTGTTTAAGTGTCTTCTTTTCCTAAATATCCAAATCAGTCATTAAAGTTTTATGTTAATGTTGCAAAAAAATTAAATTAAATTCCCTAAGTCAAGACTGTTTTGCCAGTGTCACACAATAAAAGCTGCTTCTTTTGTTAAACAGTAGTTTACAGCTAGTCCCATCAGTTTATATTTGGGATTCTCAAGATGGGTGATCATGGCCTGCAAACAACACTGTGCTTGTACTAGAGAGAGGCTTGAAAAACACCTGCAATACCCTTATGTGCCTCAATTCCTCCAAAATTCGCTTTACCCCTTTTGCCTTAGTTCTGTTCTCTGCAGATCTCTCCATTTCTAAGTCCATAAATACTCCTCTTGAAATGTATAATGCATTTTCTCTGATACTGTATATTGTCTTGATCTTGACAGCTTGAGGCACATAGGCTGAAGTCAGGTAAGCCAGGTTTCATTTAGAGCAGCCTCCACACACATGCACACATGCTCAGTGGCTGAAGTAGTAGGTCTTTTCCTACTGGTTTTTTTTTAAGGGAAAAGGTACCTTGATGTTGGACAGGTCAAAACCCATCACCTCCAATGGGCAACTTTGCACATTAGAGCTTGTCCACTCACTCCATCCCCTCACTTGTTGCAGTGATGGAGGTACAGCCGACCTCACCAGCTAGGTAGTTATTTTAGTATATATAAAGAATGGTATCACCATGCAAAGCACTGCCTTGTTTAATGCAGAATATGGGGAAATAGTTGTGCAAACCTGTTATGCATATGGAAACTATCATCCCCAAACCTTGGCGAGCTTCACTGGAACACAGAAAGGCTCATTGCCTCTCAAAGGACTATTTTCCTGTAGTGTTTCAGTCTTTTCTTGCTCCCACTCCTTTCAACACTGAAGCTGTTCAAAACAATCTATCACTTTCTTCTTTTTGTCCTTCAGATGAAGGGAGAATATTTTCCCTGTCTACAAGAATAGCTGCACTTTGTTACTTACACATTTAAATGGAATTAATCCAGAGCAGAAACCTGGTCTGGAAATCTTCAGCTCAGAGGCTCAAAGTCTCAGCAGGCAATTAGCATTAGAAAATATAGCCGTTAAACACGAACAGCTTGATTGTGATATTCCAAATATACATCCCAAGAATGAAGAACAAGGGGCAGAAGTACTCTGCTCCAGACTGAGCACAGATACCTATCCCAGTGGAGAACTGGGGGAAAAGGAAGCCTCCAGTTAATAGTGCCACTTCAGTATGAGTCTGAGCCTAGGGATGGACTGCACCTGCAATAGCTCTGGCAATCCTTATATGGTGGATCTCAAGTACTTTTATTCCTTTTCATTTCTATCAGTGAACTATTTACCCTCTTCAGCATACTTAGCATATCTGAAGTAGAAAGTACTGTTTTTTTTACTGCGTACAGATAGGGACACTAAGATAGGAGCCCTCAGATGTATTTTGGTTCCTAATTCAAAGGAGAGTCAAGAACTCAAGTGCACATAAAGGTTTGGGGCTGCCCACCCTTCTAAGGCTGTGTCCCTGTTCCGTGCCTGCAAATTACGCTGGGTTTCCTGAGCTCTGGGCTTGTGCTTTGACACCTGGAGATGCTTTCTTCTGTTAAAACAGGTACTCCTGAATTCAGTGTACTTTCTTGCTGACTAAGGGAGTGGGACCACTGCACTTAAACCATGGACAGACAGGAGCAGGGCATCCTTCCACTGCGGGTTTCTGCCTTTGGCACTTTGCATCCCACATCAACTCACCCACTGCAACACTAAATCTCCCTGGGCAATAGGCCAAGGGTAAGGACCTGGCCATGCACCCTGCCCTCACTGACCCCTGATGGCAGGTACCATCATTCTTGCTTGAGCATACCTTCACACCACATGGAAAGCTGAGCGCTGACTCCTTAAACCTCCTTCTTTCTCCCTGTGAGCTCCAAGAACAGTGGGAAGAGCCGCACTCCACAGAGAGGTATTTCCTCTCCCTTCAGACTTCTACAACATTGTGGAATGTCTTAAGCAACCACAGTTAGACCCAACAGCAGCAGGTTTCCAGAGAATTCGTTCAGGTGTTTTGGAGCTGAACTCTGTATATCTTCTTGAAGCTCCATGGATTTATTCCTAATGTTGGTTCCTGAGAATCACACCTTCAGCCTCCAAAGTATCAAAATGTGTCTTTTGTTAGAGGATTAAACTACTGCTTAGATTCATTAGCAAAGGTAATTTTGGCCTAATCACTCTTCTAATTTCTATGTTATCCCTTGTAAGAATATGCCCTCAGATGGTTTATAATATACGCTAATCACCATAATCTGATTTGTCTTTCATTACACATGTAATAGGGAAGCTGATTGGAAGATGAAGGTATTCGGAAGGGCCAAAATACCTAAATCAGGAAAAGAACAGAATATTATTACTAAAAAACAAAATAATGATGCTTTTGAGTATATGGAAGGATACTTGTTTCCTATAGCAAAAATATCAGATTGCTTCACTTCTTTTAGAGCTTCTTATTATAGCAAAACTAATTCATAAATCTAGCAACAACTGAGGTTTTGGCCTTAAAATGTCTGCCTAGACTGAAATGGAACACCTAATATGAGGACAAAAATATGGGAAGCTTATTTGCAGAATAGAAGGCAAAGTATAAATAAAGCTGCAAATTATAACAGTGGTTTCCAACTGGAATTTTATTAGCTTCAAGATTTCCTGCTGCAGAAATCATGTCACTGAAGTCTCCTGAAGTTTCCTCTGTGTTTAAAAAACAGATTGGGCTGGTGGATCTTTTAGCAGCTTTGCAGTATTTTTTCCCTTCCCATGGATTTAATGGACAATAACAGAAAAACCAGCAATTTCCTGAGCACTTATTATTTCTGTTCTTGAAAAGTACATTTTTTATGAAGTACTGTCAAATTCTACTCATGCTTTAAACATTGCAGTGTAATGTGACTTTGCAAAGCGCAGCAAGGGAGGGAGAAAAGAAATTACAGCTCTTCTAGAAAGTTGTCAGAAGGGAGTCATTTAAAAATATCTTATTACACAAAAGGATATAAACTAGCAAAAAATGAAGATACTATAGTTATCCATGGGGGCTTTTTGCATAAATATTTGAAAGGATAAGCATTTTCTGGATTGCTTGTTTTCTGGCTATAGAAGTATTCAGATGTAGATTTGGCATTTTTTCTGGGTGAAAACCAGTGTTTCTTTTCATCGTGGGGTTTATTATGGGGTTTTGGTTGGGTGGGTTTTTTTTCCTATTATTAGACTACAGCTGATCAAATAGCAATATGTAATTGCACCTTAACCTCTCCAGTTCAATAAGTGCCTCCCTGAATGCTTGTCCTCAGTGGCAGAGTCTAGTAACAGGTTGCAGTGCAAATGGGGTGCTGATGCACGTGCTCTGCCCCTTTCAGCCCAACATTTGCCAGGGCTTGTCTGACAATCCTACTTGTGCTGTCTTGTCTTTGTGCTTGACCCTGGAATTCCATCTATAATGGATTTTTCAAGGTCAGGTTGGACAGGGCTTTGGACAACGTGGCCTAGTGGAAGGTGTTCCATCAGGGGGTTAGAACTAGGTGATCTTTAAGGTCGCTTCTAACCCAAAGCATTCTGTGATTCCATGATTCTACGACTCTATTGAAAAAGACAAGTTGCTAACATTTACACCAGTTTTCAAACACTAAGTTGGTCTGGTCCCATGGGTAAGCTACACATCTTTGATCAAGTGTGTGGAAGGCATCCACACCAGATTTTCAGGTATTTTAGGAAACTTGAGTTATAATTTAACTAAATGTTCAAGTGCACAATGAAATCCAGAATGTCTCTCTGGGCAGAAGATTTCAGAAACCAGAGAGACACCCTGGCTCTTCAGCTCTACCCCACAAACCAGCTTGTGTAACTTAACACAGAGGGAGAGCTGCTGTCCCCAGGAAAAGCACACTGTCGTCTCTTGGTACAGCATGCTGCTATACATGGTTGCATTCTCATTCATAGAAAAATCTCATCATCCCATCAATCCCATAGACACATCCCACCAATTTGTCAGTGCTCGCGTACAAGTCATTTTCTTCCCACAAAAGTTCTCAAGGAAGCTTCATTGAATAACAATCAGCGGCGTATTATTCAGCAAAAATACAACAGAATCTGCCATTGTTCAGCATTTCAAATCAGAGTACAACTATAAGAAAGAGACTCAAGCATTTAAAATATCTCTTTGGTACCTTCACCCTGACATATTGGTGAATAGAGTGATGGCCGCACCAAAGCCAGGAGATGGAGTGGACACCTTAAAGCAGAGCGCAGTAAAACTCCCTTACCTACATGATCAGCATGTACAATGTGTGATGTAAAGAATCTCTCATTTACACTTTCCTTTGGCATTTAAACACAAAAAGATAACAGCTGATACATTCATGTTGAAATTAGAAGCCTTGTACTGAAGGCCATTATAGATCTTCAGAGTTAGTTGCACTTCTTTCTGTGGCTTTACGTCAGCAATGGATTTGACCTAATGAGTATCACGAGCATCTCCCAATTTAGGCAGTATAAGGACATCTTTTAATTTAGGCAATTTAAAACATCAACAATTATACTTTTTAATGGCTTACGGGTATGTGAGAGGAGATCCCAGCCTTTCAGCAACTGACAGCCGGGATCCCAGCACAGCTAGAACTGGGATGCCATAATGTCTGCTAATCTTCTTAAGAGAACTAACCACGCAGCAGGATGTGCCTTAAAGCTTGTTCTTAATTTTTTAATATATTTTATTAAATAGGGAATTAGGGAATCAGAGCACATTCATACATTTGTTACTCCTCTGTCAATAGGACAAAACCAGGCCAGCTACACAGGATAAATTAAACATAAGCCAGCTGAAATATTAATTTAAATAACACTCTGTATAGACACAGATCTTTCACGATGACAAAATATTCTAGAGATTTTTCTAATAGTCAGTGAATTTGCAATATTTCCTGATAATTTGAAGAATGAACCTTCCCATAAGGTATTACAAATTGCATTTTTGCAAACCATCCACCAGTTTTGGTTGGTTGGTAACTGAAATCACCTGGTATTGATTACTGCTAGTGGAACTTTATATGGCAACAAATTTAAGCAAAAGGACCTCTACCTTTTAAAATGGCCCACAATAATGAAACAGTGTTGTTACAGTTGGGAAGCTTTCAGCATAGGCTTACAAATAACTTTCTGAACACTTAACAGCCACTGAACAACATAGAATCATAGAATGGTTAGGACTGGAAAAGACCTTAAGATCATCTAGTTACAATCCCCCTGCCGTGGGCAGGGACACCTCACACTAGACCATGAGCAGCACCATCCAAGCATGAAGAGGTGGAGTTCTTTCAACAAGCATATCACTTTATAGCATGCCCCAACACAAAGAGAAAATCTCAGTAGATCAGTGCAAGTCTCCACAGACCGCAGTGAGTCTTCAATCAGGCCTTTACATGGGAATGGGTTTACACAGATACAATCTGTCTACAAATGTAGCCACAAGCTAGAAGATAACTTCTGTACTATTTAAAGAAGAGTCAAATGGGAAAAGTAATCACCCATCCCTTGTGGGCTTCATTTGACCTTCATCCAACAATTTTTCCATGGATTTATAACTGAGCAAGCCCAAATGTGGCCACACACCATCAATTATGAAAACACCCATAGAAAAGATACAGTGTGGTGAAGAATGATATGAACAAATCTGGATGACATTTAACATAAGAGTTAATGGTCATATTGTTCTTGGGGTTTATTGAAAATTACCAGGCAGGCTCTGGAAAATATGTGCTGTTGGGAATCTGTTCAGAGTTTTTATCAAAGCTTCCTTGCAATTAGTGGCAAATTACTGTTCATTCCTCTGGAATTCCTTGAAATAAGATCACCCTGATTTCAGCCAGATACTATTCATAGCCTCGCAATCTGCAGCTCTATGGGAAACACATTCTAATAATAAATGTAATAGCACTTATTTGTGTGGCAAGCAGCAGTGATAAAACATTAGCACCGTTAAATATCATGCTCACCATCAAGGGGCTTAATTTGCCAACCTAAATCTCTACAGCTCTCCGTAAGGTGAGTGTGTGATTGGTTTATTTCAGTAAATTCAGTGATAGGAGTGGCTAATCTCTGCATCCCAAGGCTGGAAAGTCACACCCTGATAAACCCCGTGCTGGCATAGCAAGGTCCTGCAGCTCGCTCTGTCATCTCAGACGTAGGCTCAGCCCATGGAGGTGCTGTTCAAATATGCTGTTTTTTCTTGTTCAAGTACTTCGCAGCCCTGTGAGTTAATTATTACTCCATTTTTCCTGGCCAGAGTGAAGGCACACATATGGGAGTTGCTTGCCTGAGGCTGGGGTGCTGGAGCTGAACCAGGAGCCAGGAGTTTAAGGAGCCTGTTGGCCTCATCCTCCCAGCACTTGCAAACATCTTGGCTTCTGGGCTGCTTCTCCATTGCACCTCAGACAGGGGAAATCTCTCACTTCCCAAGACTGATTTCTCCCTGGGGGTCACCTGAAGTCCCAGGTGAGACTGGAGGTACAGCGTCTGGCTGGTGCAGCCAGGACAGGCTACAGAGGATGAAGGTCCTCACTGGAGATGTGGAGGGGAGCTCCTTGCTCTTTCTTTCCCACCACAGTTGCTGTCAAGGATGACAGGTAAAAGTGTGAAGGAAGGAGAGCAGGGACACTGGCCAGCCGTTTATCCTAAGGGAAGGTTTCCATCTGCATGTCATCCTGGGCTATGCCACTGTCTTGTTTCCAAGGGGATAGCGCAAAGTCACTTCAGGGTGATAGGCATATTAGAATTTAAAGTTCCTTTATTGCAGAGCTGCACAAAGTCTTGATGAAGCAACATCCACCTCATCTACAAGCATGGTGCTGATGGGCCATAAGGGTTCTCTAATGGAAAAATGGATTATTAGTAGCTACATCATTGAGAAAAAGGTGGTACTAGAAGTATTACAAATAGCTGCTTGTTATTTTTTATTTAGGTACGAGACAAAGAGAATTAACCATAAGGGAAATAGTGGGAGTGGTGTCACTGCTTTCATGGTTGTTCCGAACAGCAGGAACAATGGGAAAGCATTGTTAATTTAAACTGCAAAATATTTTCAAGTAATTTATGCAGAAAAAAAGCCTCTGACTTTTGAAACAGCCAGAGTGAAGGCGTGCAATGATTTTAAAGGCATAGATGTTACTAACAGTTCCTTTGAGTGGATAGAATGTATAATGTTTCTTTTCCTCAAATAACAAAAAAATGGTATTAATTTGATTAATGATGAACCTTTAGAAATTAAAAATGCAGAATGGAAATCTTGATCAGCACTCATTGCTATCCGAAGTTAATGATTGCTAATGATTAATTAACAATTGCTCAAATGAGTTCCTGTAGCAATTGGATGAAATTATATAGGAAATTACTGTGCCGTGCTGCACTAGGCAAATGATTCCCCCAGTGTGCATTTATAGAAGTAAATTGCACAAAGCAAGCAGCAGAACAATTATCAAAACTAATCACTCCTGGAACTTGGAATATTGTTTACCTTTTATCTGGGGCTGTGAATGGACAGATAATGACCATTAAAAAGTGTATCAGCAGTGATTGTTGCTCACCAAGACTGCCAGCCTTGCAAAAAGAACATATGCTTTTCAGGCACCCCCATAACCTTCTCATTTGAAGACTCTGTTTTCTTCAGTAATCACTGACAGAGATTGTAATGATGGCTTTGTTTCTCTTCAAGGGCTTTTTCCAGCAGAGAAATGCAGACAGGCAACTTCACATGCAGCTGTGTGACCACTGGTTTCAAAGAGCACTACAGATGTATTTGCATTTATGCCACTGCAAGATCAGTCCATGGTCATTTATTTTACTTAGGTGTGCTTGCAACAAATCAAAGATGGAAAGTGCTTTATATTATGTGGAAAAGAAAATGGGAGGGGAAGAAGAAAAATGATCAGAAAATTATTTGAAACCGTAACAAAGTGTTAATAATCTAATGAAGTGGAGAGATGGAACACAAACCTACGAAGCCTGTTGCACGGCTGTATTTTGTTTAATAAGAGAATTTATTTTTAAGTGAATGGATGATTCAAACGGAAAAATATGTTCTAAGCATTCATCGTCTGTGGGAGAGTATTGTTACAACATGCATAATGTGGTTTCGGAGAGACCAGTTTGGCTTTGTAATAAAGATGTGGGCTTCAGTGGTAAGAAAGTCTATGCTACTCTAAAAATCTGTCAAGGTTCCAGAAATAAAACTTTCTTTAATGGAAAAATATAACATCATTATTCCCAAGCTGTTATTACAACTTGGTCTTGTCATGCAGAGAAATCCACAATTAGTTATCCATGCTACTGAATCATTTGATAGTCTCCTTGAAAGATACCATCCCATCCATTTTATGACATTATAGTAACACAGCTACAGTGTAATCATCTTCCCTTTCACAATATATGAGGGTCATAACACGGCAGTGGGGAAAATGTCCACATCCTAAAACTTTCATTGCTCCTTCTGGGCTATAAACCCCTTACCTACATCTGCTGTTGTACTTACTTTTCCTTCCCTCCTGCATTCATTTATTCAAGGTGGAGATCTCCTGGCACATGAGCTTCTTATTCAAGGTTCCAAAGGCAAAAGCTTGCTCCATGGCTGCAAAGGAAGCCCAAGTTCATTGTTTCATCCAAAACTAGTTCTGTCAATGATTGCATCTGATGGGAACACATGGGACAGCATTTATTCACTGCAAGGTGTTTGTAAACAGCATGTGGGGAAGGTATGTGTGATCCTGGGCATATACAGCATATTAACGTGAGATAGCCTCTAGTGCTTTAGGCTGAGGTGACTTGCTGAAATAGGTAGCAGAGACACAAACAGGATCCAGCTTCTCCATAACTCAGAACCAAACTCAGAGGATTACTGAATGGAAAATAAATATACCAGATAAATTTTTTAGTACCTTTCTCTAAGCAAAAATTGTAAGAGGATTGCATTTGTCACTTCGGTTGCATATTTGTTTAAGACATTGAAAGTGAAGTGATTTGCTGTAGCACAAAAAGAGTTACTGCTTGTACAGCATAACCTCAGCTGATCCGAATTGTCATTCCTAACTACACTACTATCTGGAAAGAGAGAATTTTTCAGTGTTTGCAACTAAAGCCTGTTACAAGTACTTAGAGAAATGATAGATATATTCAAAACAAATAGGTAAGCTGGAAAAAAAAACTTAAAAAAAGAGAAGGGATCTGTTACTGAAAAGCAGCCATTACCACATCAGTAATTCCTGCATTTCAGGCCTGCCACAGCCCAAGACAAGAGAAAATAACTTGTTTAATTCATTAAGAAACAAAGAAAAGACGAAGCATCATTTCTGCTCTTTGATCCTAACTTCCTGAGGAGTAACGTTTATAGTCAGAACAAAGATGAAAATGTCCATATGAAATATATTTCATTTCTCCACAAAATATTAAAAAAATCTTTAAGTAGGTGAATGAAGCCATCGCCAGGTACTGCAGGACACTAGGTATAGTCCTTCAACATTATTTTGTTGTTAAGAGACATAGGGAATGCACACTTGCAATTTGTTCTGACTTTGGCCCAGGCTTTAGCTTTTTCAATAAACATCACTGACCACACCACTGTATTTATATATATGTATATATACATACACACACGCATATATATACACACATATATATCTATAGCCAAAAAGATAACCCATTTAATGTGTATTTTTGTAAGTAATGTTCAGGAAAAAAATATGAAACTGAAAACTTTAGAGCACTAGCACCCATACCAAAAGAGAAAATGAGCCTTTTAGTAATACTAGTGACTTGCATCAGCAATCCTGATGCAGACTAAAGTGAAGTCTCAGCAGCCAGCTCTAACACATGCTGCATACAATTTGGAAAGATCAATATTTTGACATCTTTATTTTAGCTAAACCTCAAATTAAGACCAAATCCTATCACAGAAAGTTTCCCTATGCTACAGAGTGATCCCAGAGGGATGCCATTTGCCCCTGCTTCCAGTAATTCAGAGCTCCCTTTATGGCAGATGTTTGTGAAGATGTATTTAAAATAAAAGAAACACAGGTTCCAGTTTCCTCTTAGGTATCATTCGAGGCCTGGGGAAATCCAAGTCAGATAGAAAACTTTTCTCCTACAGACAGGAGAAATCCCAGTTCCACAAAAGGAAGCCGCACACAAGACCTGAAACACAGGACAGCTGCACCAGACCTGCATATAACAGAAGTGTGCAAACTGAGCAGGGTCCCTAATGATGAAGTTCAAGGAAATGGCCTTAATTGGTCCATTTGAAAATGCTGAAGAATTGAGTAAAACTGATGAACCAACAAGGACCATGGAAACAAGCCACTACAGCCACCCAGCCAAAACCAAGCAAAGCGATGAGCTGGCCAGAACAAGGAATCAAGAAGAAGCCAAGCTTTCTTGTACCCACAGTGCTCTTCTGTGTTAAAATGCATTCTAGCTATAGAGCAAAAGAGCTGCCTTCCTGTCCAACTCCTCACCTCCTTTTGCCCTTCTAATTGCTTTTAAAACATGCTCCCTCACTATGAGACATCAAATACTGCTGCTCTCATTCTGTGTATACAGACAAACCCTCTGATGTTAACAGCCTGTTTGAGCAAATAGCAGCATGAGGACTTCAGGATCTGGCTGGGAATAGTATACGCATGTGCCTTTCAAACCCTCATTGAAATGCTGCTCACTAGCCTGCACTCATGAACTAACTGCTGCACTCTGCATGATCTCCCTTCTTCCCTATCCTGTCACTTCACTTGAATTACAAACAAACTTAATAACATCTCTGAGATTTCAAAGCCTCTACTCCAGGATCAAGAGGCTACATATGAGGATGGTGGAGTATGTCAGGCCCTGCAAAAGTGGTGGTGTCGGGAGAAGTTAGGAGCCCTGTGCCTCAGGAGAACAGGGATGCAGGGATACTGCAGGTACCTGTGCCATGCCCCTGTCTACATCAGATGCTTCAGCTGACACTTCAGGAGATCCAGATGCCTCAAGCAACCACTGATGAAGGACTACATAGTTCAGCCTTACATTTTAAGCAACACTGAGAGCTGACGTTTAGCATCTAAATTGTATAGATCGGGCACACATTGGATAAAAACTTGCCTTTTGCTGAAACATGTTGTCACCCACAGCAGAAATTTGGAGTTCCTCATCCCTCTGTAAATCATTTAAACTTTTGTTTTCAGAGCACCCGTAGCACAGGGCACCAGCAACACCCACTTGCTGCTTGTCTGACGGTTGGAGCGGGGTCCATGTTCTGCTGGAGTGACATTTCCAAACAAATGCTGTCAACCTGTCATAAATACTTCCAACATCAGGTCTGTGTGTTCAGACTCTTCAAACACATGCTAACACAAGCCAGAATGGTACTCAGCGAGGCTCCCCTGGGGCTTAAGGTAAATTTGCGGGTTTGAGTTTGCTGAGCTGGGCCTTTTGCAACATAACTTTGTACTCAAGATGAATGAGGAGCTGTATCCTGGAAAACTGGATTCCTGGAGACATTTTCATTGATTACTGTATTAAAAAGTGCTTTAGAAAATATGGAAGTGCTTCAGTTGAAAAGGCTGAGGAGTACAATGTATTTTATGAGCTTCAAGTGCATAAATGTTCTAAGTCTACCACCTCTGCTGAACCGTCTGGAACACATGCTGTGGAGAGTACAGAAAGACAGCACAGTATCATTTCTATGCATCATGATTTAAGCCCAGCCAGCAACCCAGAACCACGCAGCTGCTCTCTCACTCCACCTTCTTCCTGCTCCCACTCCCAGAGGGATGGAGAGGAGAATTGAAAGAATGTAACTCCCATGGGTTGAGATAAGAACAGTCCAGTAACTAAGGTATAACACAAATCACT
>JBCJKH010056394.1:0-13414 GCA_039877255.1 Loriculus beryllinus
CATAATGTTCTTTCCTCCAGTTACTCTTCCATTTAGAGTGGAAACTAGGTGGCTCTCTGCTGGTGCATTAACTCTCCTGCATTTCTAGATATACCCTGTGTTTTGTACTTCTATTCGTCTAGCCTGGTTAGTTTTGTGACAAGCAAGAGAAAATACCACAGTGGGAAGGACACTTCTGTTCTAAGCATTGTTGAAGAAAAACAAGAGCACACCAAAAACTCCTCTGAAGAATGTAAAGCCTCATTGAACAGCTTACAGATGAAATTCTTATTCAACAAATAGGTGTCATTATAAGGACTCCCACAGTTCATATTCTTGGCTAGCCTGTTATGATAGTGTTGTGTCTGTTTGATTTATGACAGATTATTCCTTCCTGTAATGTCTAGCAGTCACTGGTACATTTCTTCTCCAGGTATCCACTGCATTTAGCACATTTATAAAGCTTAGAAGAACAACCACAGCTCTCAAATTGCTTGTTGAGATGTGGCATGATGAAAACAAGGCATGACACAGTGACATGTGAGGGACAATAGGGGAGATGCCTTCACTGATCTCTTAGCTCTTATTTCCTACAGCTCTAAATCACATATGACATGAAAGAAATGCTTTGTGCACCATATGGTGACCTGAGGATTGGAATACCATCTTCCTCCAAGAGCAGCAGCTGTCAACTTGTCACTTGTGGAAGAAAACCAAGAAAAGCAATTCTAGTCAGCTTAAATTCACTGTGCAGGAGCTGCATCAGTGCTGAGTCCACAAATGGAAAAGGCAAAACCAGTCAGAACTCACCGTCCTAGGGACATCTTCAAGTTAAAAGTCTTTGGTTTCTATGCCTAGTGTAATACCCCACTGAAAGCCAGTTGCTTCATGATCTCAGTGTGTCTCCTAATGAAAGAATGGGAGCTGAAAATTGAGCCTTCTTGAGTCCATAGAAGCTGGAACTCAGTACATTCATTGCTAGAGATCATTTTGCTGAAAAGTTTCCTTCTTGTTCATCCTTACCAGCAAGCTCTTAGCAGACCCCTCACACCCAGCCCTCCCTGTGGCTTCCCGGGAATAACCCTGTGTCACTTGGAATCTACTCAGCCTTTTCTGATTTCTGTACTAATCAGAGACAGAGACTGACCTCCCTGTACAGAGGGACTGACATAGGTACCTCTCATTAAGGTCTGACCGTGCTGTATCCAGCTGCTGAACAGATGGGTCTGAAACAATACCCCTGGGCATGGGATTCAGGCTGCTCAGCCAAAGCTCCCTGCATTTACCTAATTGCCATCAAGGTTTTAGCACTGGTACATGACCAAGTGTGGTCGCTTGTCCCCTGACAACTGGGCTGAGACCACTGGAGTTGTCAGCTGAATTATGTTGAAGTGATTTAAAGCACTACAACCCAGACCCCATGATGCACACAGCTCCCATTTCCTTTTGTATTTCTTTAATAGAAAAGTAACAGGAAAAGCAATTACTGGCCATATGAAATGTCAGTTCATACAGTATTTCCTACAAGACTTCAAGCAACTCCTTGTTAAAGCAGATAAGTTAATCTGTCTTTTGGTTCAGGTCACAGTAGGTTTTCAGCTTTAAATCACTGTGGCTCAGTAACTAATGGCATTTGCCATATAAATGATGTTGAAAAAACAAGGAATCTGGGTAATTATTAGGTGTATATTTCCGGTGAAAACAACCCACTTGAAGACAGTGTCAGAGAAAAGGGTGATTGATCATCTGGATTCTGCTCCTTTGCGTTTTCCTGTGCACTTTCTCTGCACTGTAGTATTGACTGTCAGGCAGTTACTGTAATGAAGTCTGGTAGTGGGCTTTTCAGCCTCGGGAGCTGTGTTACTCTCAGGAGGGGCTCAACAGGGTGTTGTACCCACGGAGGCTGAAGCTGCACAGCAAGAGGAGCACAGCCCCTTCGGGCATTTAGCTTTCAGAAAGACCAAGGTAAGAGCTTTACCAGAGTTGGGTTTTTTCCACTTCGAATTCTTGCTAAAATGCTGTATGTTCCAGTCTTGACTCAGAGCTCATTAAACTCAATGCAAAGACTCTTGTTGACTTTAATGAGCAATGATTTGAACCCTAGAGCTACTACATGATCAAAACTTGTGCTGAACTGTAGGTATG
The DNA here is from genome assembly GCA_039877255.1 of Loriculus beryllinus. NCBI lineage: Eukaryota > Metazoa > Chordata > Aves > Psittaciformes > Psittacidae > Loriculus > Loriculus beryllinus. The sequence goes on from JBCJKH010056394.1 coordinate 2,125, forward strand.
GAGGTGTTTTGTTTGCGTTGCAGATACAGTATTTGGCTATAAGGCAGAGATGCTTGGGATTGTTTTCTGTATGGTCTCTGTGCCTCTTTCAGTTGCCCAATAGTTTACTAGATTGTTTATAATTACAGTTTTGTTTCTTAGGTTTAAGAAATTGGCCAAACTCCATCCCAATGTAAAACAGAAGCAATTGAATGCTACTGAAGTTGGTGAGTGAAATTTGGCTTCTCTCACAATATGTGTAGTTTTGTTCAGCTGTTGGCCACTGGTGTGAGAGAGCTTGTTCTCATGGTACATCTGGTCCACCACATGCCACAGCACCATGAGAAGAGCTCTAACACTGAACCTGCAACACAGATTTCGCAGTAAGAAGAGCAAGTCCATGAAGCAGAATAAAAATCAATGTGCAATAGAAAAAAAATGTGCAATGCACACAGATTTTATTTCAAGCCTGCTCAGGAAAAAAAAAAAAATCAGGGACAAAATCTAAGCTTGGAGCTCAGAACTTCCCACTGAGTGCTATCGTTCTGAACAGCCTTTGGAAAGGTGTGTCACTTGTTCTCTAGGCTGCCACAACACCCTGAGATGCCGTAAAAATAGCTGGCAGTGCCTGACTGACAGGCAGGAGACGTGTGACCCTAAATTATGATGTTTTCCTTTTCATGATGAAATGAATGCTGCCTTAGACAGGGGCTGGAATACATCTGTTTGCAGTGGGAGTGCCATTTTAGGCCCGTTTCTTTTGAAACTGGGGTTGGAATTGCCAGGGATCAGCAGAGCTCTGGGCTCACAAAGAGGGCACTGTCTGTGAGGAATCTTTACATAAGCCCTGCACAACCAAGGCAACAGGAGTTTGCACAGCTGCTGCTGGAAGCAAACATGTACTTTTAGCTGACCTGGGCTGATGACTTCGGGTGTTAAATCTGACGCTTTCCAGATGTACAGACCTCTCCTGCCACAGTCCCCAAACATTCAGTCCCCAGGTAAAAAGAAAAATAATAACAATAATAATTGCAATAATAAAAGGGCACTATAAATACCACACTGTAGTATATATTCCAGAGCTGGCATTTACACATCACCTGGTCCAGTTCGAAGGTGAGTGGCATTACTCTTTCCTAAGAGCTGTGTTTTGAGCCACACTTGATTCAGAGTTAGTTAGTGCTGCATCTACCTTCCATCTCCCCTCTGGTTGAGCACCTTCTTCAGAAAAGGCACCTACACATACCTAAAGCTATTCCTACCTGCTGGGAGTCGGCAAATATCTCTGTAAGACCCCCAGGGAATAGACCTCAATTTGTGCTGGGGCTCAGGGCTATTCACAGGATAAAGGCATCCTGCCAAAAAGAGAGCAAATTAAGTTTCATGCTTCATGGCAAAATAACCTTGCACATCAAGGGACAGACTTATAGGGATGGGATGCTTGTGAAGTATTGTCACTGGAAGAGAGACAGGGAAGGGGCTGGCTGCCCCCCCACACTTATGTGCTGCTGCAGGTTACAAGCTCTGCTGCAGAAGTCACTAATGACTGCACAGCAGCCTTTGGAATGACATTGTTCATTTGATTCTCAGAAGGAAATGGAACCTCATCTTTGCTCCAGACCCAGCATAAACTGTTTTCTTCCTTAGACTGGTTATTTTTAACAATTCCCTCCCCCATGCATCTCTGCAGCCCTTGGATGTTGAGATGTTCTTAGAGAATCTGAGGAAGGGCATGGGGTGCCTCAAGAAGATTGTTTATTTTATTCCATTTTATTTAGGTGTGGTATTTAGAAAGCCTCCAAAATTGGCAGCAAGAGAAACTTCTGAACTGGAGACCGCCCTAACACAGGCAGCTGCAGCCCAGCCTCTCCTCATGCTCTTGCCAGTTCTTCTCAAGCATGACCCGGTTTGAGGACCACCTTCAATGAGATCAAAAGGTGATTCTCCCAATGCTTGCGCCGCATGCCACTTTCACACTGGGTGGAGTGAATTCTGGCCTCTTCTAGTTGAATCATGAATAACTCCAGGGAAGATAACAGTGCAGTGAAGGTCAAATTAGATCTGAGAGAGCCAGAGATGTGTTCTTGCCATGGTGAGCATCCTGGGAAGTAGCTACTCAAAACTATCTCTTACCAGCTGGCAATTCTTTAATTTCTCCATCCTGGAGGATTGCCTGTTATCCTGGGAAAGGATCCTGGAAATTCAAGGCAGACAGCTGCTGAGAGAGGGTGGATGTTTGGTGCTCATTTCTGCAGGGCTTTTCAGCTACAGAGCAGCAAGCTTCTCACATGTCTTTTTTTCCTCACTTTTCTTGCTTTCTTACTAATTGCAGTGTTGTGAAAAGGAGGTTTGCTCCCTTTAAACTTTTGTTTCTCTCTCTGGCTGTGAAGAAACATTGATGTTTCCATGTTTTTCATGGAATAAAATTTCAAAACATCCTGGCTTGCAGAGGGTAGTAAGTTTTACTCTGGCATTTTTGGTGAAAAGCAAATGTTTTACCATGCTCCAAATTGCCATGCTTCAGTTTAGTCAGTTCAGTTAACCCCAAAATCTTTGCTTTAATTCCATTCAACTGTGAACGTTGGTCTTGAATTGTATTTCTTCCTGGAAGCTCTCATCCAGGAACTTAATACCCATATTTTTCAGGGCATAATGCTGCTATCATGTCTCACAGACCTTACGGTCCACTATGCATCATGGCAGATATCATCCTCCAGGAAACAGCCTGCGGGAAAGGAGAGCCATCTAAACCATAACCCCAGTGAGTCAGTGTCCTTATGGAGAAATGAGGGTTTAATGCTTTATTGAACACATTCAGACCAAAACAGTTTTCTGATTCCGTTCCAACTGCCCCTGAAGAAAATAACTGCTTCTTGATTTCTTAATTTAAAAAAAAAGGATACAAGTGTGGTTTTATTTCGTTATTGTCAGGAAAGAGGGTTCAAAATCAAATCAGGATGTTTTTCTCCCTGAAAATTTCAATTTTGTGAAAACTGCCTCTTTACTGGGCAGCCTTCCCAAAGGGAATCCCCAGCCAGCCCCAGTGCTAATATCAGTGCACGCTCTTTGGAGCTGATCCAAAGGTCATTCACTCCATTAGACATTTTTATCGTGGTCTTGAATAAACTTTGGACCAGGCTCTTTTGGCAGGAGCATACAGTCTGGAAACCTAAAAATAAACCCTGATTTGGAGCCATCCACAGCTTTTCAGCAGCCATGATGGTACATAGGTATGAGCTTGTCAGAGAGAAGATGATGAGGTGATTTGGCCACCTCTGTGGCCAGAGTATCTTTAGCTGTTTGTTGAGATAAACATAGGGGAAGATAGCATTCTACAGGCTCAGTGTTAGAAGCTCTTGATGAAGAATTTCCCTGCAAAGTATCAACTCCGGAAGGTTCAGATGGAAGGTGTTGCCTCAAGAGATGATCTGGTTTTCTCTTCAAGAAGTTTTGCAGCAGTAACAGCTTCTGGAATACGTAACACTATCATCATCATCCTCAGTCCTAGGAAATGGAGAGTTCCCTCCATGATACACTGTTTCTGCAAAAGTAATGTTGGGGGCCAGCAAAAGGAATGTTGGGGGCCAGCAAAAGGTGCTGTCCCAGAAGAGAAGAACTGGTCAAGCCTCAAAATCTGCACTTTATTTGTATCCTGTCCATTTGTATCCATGTTCTGAGAGGTTCACAGGAATCAAGAGTGAGAAGAAACCCCTTGATCACAATGAATCCTTATGCTCTCATTCATACTGCCCTTTGCTATGCATCACAAAGAAATCACTCTGCAAATACTGACAGCAGATCTCATGCTGTAATTGCTATGCCTAAAGCCTTTCACCTGGAGCCTGCTCCAGCTCATTGCAAGGACTTGGGTTACAGCTCTATGCAGAGAAAGCAAAGTGTTTCCAGCATCTTGACTTTATTGCCGCAAGAGTTTGTTGTGTCTGTTCGTGCAGCAAGATGATGAATCACTTGTAAAACACAAGTCACTAGTCACTTGCTGCTGCTGAGGTTGCAGGAGTGGCCACATTTGCCACACCACTGTTTAGATTCAAAACAAACAATAATTATCCTTTGCACAGTGCATATTTAGTAGTGTAGATGTAGTAGATATAGTCAAATTTATGCTAATTTTTATGATCTAATGCATCTTTGACTTAATTGGGAAAATAAGTGTGCAGAAAATTACAGGGACTTGGCCTTTATGAGCCCTGCTCAGCATCAGTCTCTGTGGGGTTCCTCTTCTGAAAAAGACAATTGCAATGGAGGAGCATGCTTGGTATGGGATATAGGAGGATACAGTGAAGAATAGGTAGTTGTACCATGTCAGAGAGAGAGACAAGGTGATGAGAAGAGATGAAGAAAGTTGGAGGTTCTTGTTCAGGTGGCAGTGGGCTTGCTTATGCTCACAGGCTGTGGTGGTTGCCAGTCCTGATTCCCACAGTGCATCCTATTGGAGCAATGTTGTTTGCTGTAGTCAAGTAGCCCATCCAAAGGGCTTCATCTTCAGCTGGTTGGTCCATTACCTTCCTACACATCTTTTTCCGTCCATCTGGGTACCAGATATTTTGTTTTCTACCTGCAACAGGAAGGATCTTGGCTTATCCATGAAGTTTGTTTCAGCCACTCTTTTCTGTGGGTCCTTCATCAACCAGTTGCTGTGATTGTCCTGATTCCCAAGACAATTCTCAGAGCTGCAGTAGACTCTGTTTAAGGGTGTTAATTTGTGGCAGTAATAATGCTACAAATGTGTAGTTTGTTGATCCTGGACTGCAAAGCAGTACTACTGCCTGGCAGCTACACTGCAGGAGCTGGCAGACAGACCTATTTCCAGCACACTTCTCTGAAAGGGGAAAGGGTGTTTTGCTATTTTTTCTTTCCCTCCCTCTTCTCCAAGTCAGAGCCTGCCAGGAAGCTTTGGAGAGAAGCTCTAGTGCTTGTCTGTGCCTCCCACGCTGAGTGTGATGGCTGGCCTCTTTACCCAGGATTTGGACACCCAGTAAACTTTGGGGTATCACTGTAGGTGATAGGTAAGACAAGCCCCTAGGACCTGGGGTGGAGTAGGAGAAGAAATGGGGTCCTTCCAGTGTGTGTTTTTGAGGGTCTCCTCCTGCCAGAAGTTGGGGTCATTTCTAATCAGCCATTGGACAAACAGGCTAATCCTGAAAGTAAGAGCCAGGGTGTCAGATGCTCGTGTTGTCACACATAGCCGGGAACATCACACACTAACTAATGTGCAGCTATTCTAAGGCTACATTTTGCATCTGCCTCAATGGGACTGTCCTATCTGAGAGGGAGGCAGAAGCTGTAGAGAAATGGGGCTTATGAGCTGTGTCTCACACTTTGCCACTAACCGTTCTACAAGGAAACTTGCAAACCCTTTTGGGGAGCAGCATGTTGTGCTAGGCACAATCATGTGTTGAGTGCATAGAGCAGTTAAATGTGTGTGTTAGGGGCCACCTTTTCACTGAAGCCTGGTCTCATTTCAGTCCCTCCTCCTGAATGTTAGGTGTTCAGAAACTGAGCTAAAGAGGAGTGAAAATGTGCCAGGGGGCTTCACTGAGGCTATTCACCAGCAGAACAACTGTGCCAGCAAATTAGGGAGAAAACAAATACCACCTGATCTGTTACTGCCCAAGGGTAACATACATTTCTGCATCCTGTTTGCTCTGTATAACACAGTTCCACACATGTTACCCTGTGCAACCAGCTACACAAGTGCTGTGGAGCCTTTGTGGCCCCTGAGAGACCTGGCACTATCTTTTCTTGGGATGTAACAGAAATATTATCGATGGGGCTCACTATGAATTAGACATTGCTCCATGGCAGAGCTTTCTGGTTTAGGTCAGTTTAGGACATGGCAAATGCAGAGCACAGAGTGGCCATCATGCAGATGCTCTGTGTTCCTCTGGAATGTTTAGGATATCTGGAGAGCAGCTGCATCATTCATATTGGGGCAGTAATGGAGAGGGGATGCTCCCATGTCTGTAACTGTTTAACTCTGCAGGTCTCCATAAGGGAGCAAAGCACCTATCCAGTGTAGTTAAGGTGACACCACTTCCTCTCTACCCAGGGCACCCTCATGATTTATGAATTTTAGGCAATTCCTTTATTAATTTACTCTTTACAGCAGTAACATCTCTGACCTGGTTTCAGAGTGTCCTTCACAGCTTGTAGTATCAGATTTATCTGTCAGAGCTCACATGAAGATAGAAAACCCTTCACTCCTTATTGCAGCAGCATGGCTTTGGTTTGGAACTAGGTTGGCACGTCAGTTTGCTTGCCCATAAGAGTTTGCACAAAGTATACCCAGAGCACATCACCTGTCCCTAAGGTATGGCCACCTCAGGGTGAAAAACAGCAGCTCTTTCATCATGCACTTAGTGATAGAAGAATATAATAAATAGCTAAAACTTCAGAGGGAGAACTGTGTTGGCAAAAGTTGGTTGCCCTGTTTGACAACAGTCTAGAGAGAGAGAGAGAGGTTAATGCCCAGGGATTGTACAGGCACAACCTTTGTTTTCCAGCTGCTTTGATGTCTCAATTAGCAGATCTCAGAGCAAGGACTGGGGGAGCAATTTCTTGGCTGTTTCCAGCTTCTTTCTTTTGGAGGCAGGCAGGGAAAGGTTTATTTGTTAGAATAGGCAGGTCACAATTTTACTGAGATTGTTAAAGGACTTCAGAGCCTGTGGGTTTTCTGACAAAGTGATGAAAGAGAAACACTGATAGTTACCCAATCAGCTGCTTTTTCCAAGAACATAAAGTAAAAAAACCCCACCTAAATTTAAAAATGAGGATTTTTTTGGTTTTATGAATGGGTTCTTGTGGTGTGCAGGCTGCTAACACTATCAGCATTGTTTCTGGGGAACTCGGGGCATCTAATCAATCTTCATTTTGTACGAAAATGTTCCAAATTATACGAAAACCACATGGCTTCTCCTGTTTGTAGGGAAAAACCTGATCTGACCCCATCTGTGCTCCAGAATGGCAGAGTCCCCATCTTAGGGCTAGTTCCTGCAAGAGCTGTGATCCATTTTCATTGTCCTGGCACTCAGAAGAAGGCACTTTGTGTAAGGATGCAGCTTTCCTTTGGAAAAGAAAGAGTTCTTTTAGGGAACATGTGGAGGGAAAAAGGGGGTTGGGATCATTGCAATGCACATCCAGGCCGTTCCGAGGCTCTTCATGTCCTTTAGCATGTAGAGGTCAGGGCAGATGCACTCCTGATTTTCACCTGGTTGTAGTGAAAGCACTGTTTGCCTCACGTTGACTACACCTATTTACTCCATCCTCTGAGAGCTGCGTGCTGTTATGTGATGGGGGCAGAGTTTAGAGTCTTTTGGGTCAGGACAGCATCAGCCACCGTTTATGGCACTTCTTGACGGCCTCCAAGGCCAAGTTCATTGCCTGTGGAGGCTGTAACCAGCAGCACAGCTGCAGCACAGCTGGAGGCTACCCCTCGGCATACTGCAATGCCCAGGCGAGCCCAGACCACACAAAGTTAGCAGCTCTCCTGTCTGCTCTCTGGTCTGCTCAGGCAGGCAGTCTGCTGCCCAGATCAGCCTGGAGGCTTATCCAAGGCCATTCCTCAATCCTCTATGTAACAGCAGAAGACAGCATTGAAAAGTTTTGTGGGGGGCAACTTAGGGTCATTCTGGTATTTTCCAGTTGCAAAAGGGGGCCAGTGAAATGAGTTGTCCAGCATCAGCTGTCAAGGCAGAGTTTTCCCAGGCCAGCACTACAGCTTGCCTTACTAATGATCTGTTTGAGCTTGTTTTCCATGGAGACACCTTGCTATCGGAGTCATTCCCACAGGTTCCATCCATCTGTCAGATGCTGGCATTCTCTCCACTCCTCTTGTGGGAGGCCAGCCCTTACTGGTTGCTTCCATAAAGCATGTTACAATTCCTCTTTAAATTGCAGAGGGGTTGAGAGCAGTCATCTTCAGACAACATTTCTTCCAACACTTAGAGGGCAATTGCTTTAATTTGGCTTTTACACACACACAAATCATGCCACAGACATGGTGGGTGTTAAATAAATACATGTATATACATTAAAATACAAGTTCACAAGGGAAAGGCAAATTTTCCTTTGAAGGAAAGGGACTTCTGCTGAAAAGATGTTATCCTTTGAAGACTAGTAGCTTGTCTCATAAATTACCCTGCTGTTTCCTCAAGATCTTGTGCAGAAGTGTGGTACCTCCTGGTCACTAGTTTCAAAGCCCAGTTCAAACCAAAGGAAACTGCAGCAAGTCATCTCTGGAAAGCAACTGAACTGTGAATAGCTCTGGAGATCAAAAGAGAAAAGCTACAGACAAGACAAATTAGTAGGCTATGTAGAAACAGGCTGTGGTGACAGGGCTTGCATCCAGTTTTTGAACTCCAGGAAATATAGGGGAGGATTTTAGGTCCAAGGCCTTGACTTATGAGGATGCAGATGAGTGTGTAAGTAAAATGAAAGTCAACATGATGTAGCAGAGCTTGGGATCTCTCAGGTGGCTGGACTAGCTGGTCACTGGAACTTCTCTGTGCCACATTTTTTGTTGTTGCATAGCAGAGGACACACTACTCTCTTGCAGGACTTCAGCAGTGAGCAGGATTCATTTGCTTTCTCTCTTTCTTGAATGACTGCAGCTTGCCAAAGCTGAAACTAACCTGTTACCTGGCTAAATGCACCTCAAGGAGAAAGAGGAGTCTGGGGCAGATAAGTCTGCCTGGACCTTCTCAAACATGTTTGGAAAACCAGAGTCAACTGGAATACCCTCGCTATTGATGCCTCAGCATGGCTGTATTGGTCTTTATTGCCCAAAAAGTTTGTCTACCAGCATTCATATGACCAAACTGAGTTCTTAATATATTTAGTAGTGTGTAGAGGCTCAAATGTCTCTCAAGGGACCACCTATCTCGTCAGCTACAAAAACAGCTTCTGCCAGGGCAGTTATCAGAATGCTATGTTGAAAGCAGCATGGTTTAGGTGAGGGATGGAGAAATACTTTACTATATCCTCATGCCCCTCTGGCCTTGGATCGGGTTTATACTACTCTTGACAATCAGCTTTATTTTATTTCTGGAATGCCAGATATCATGACAGGCCTTGGCATTTGATGTACTGCACGACAACCCTTGGAATTTATGGAGCAGAGGGAGATCAGGGAGATGTTGAAGGTATTCTGGTTTGGGTGTCTACAAAAGCAGTGCACGTGTTCCCTCATGACTGTTCCTGAGCCATGTGAGCAAGTGGCTTGTCCTAGGTCAGAACTGGGGCAGTGTAAGGCCTAGATTCTGCTGGTTCTTTCCTTCCCACCCTGCAGGCTATGAAAAACCACTATGATTTTGTTTATCCAGGAACCCAAGACTGGTCTGATAGCCAAAATGATTCCCTGAACTGGGAAAAAAATGCATATTTTGAACGCTTTCTGTGGAACACACATGCGTTTGCTCTCTCCTTCAATAATGTCAACGAAAACTGAGAAAATTCAGCAAGAAATCTGCCCTGCACTTCCCTTGTCTGCCTTCGGTGTGTTTTTGTTTCTTTCCAAAACAGTTAGATTTGTGGACAAAGAGAATTGAGACTTTGCTTTGAGTTTCTTGGCTGTTCTCAGTCCACATCTCCCTGGCCATTCCTTTATCCGAACAGAGGCTTTTGTACGCAGTATATGAGGTTGAACCGAGGGCAAATATTATTACAGTCTCATGTTCTGAATCGACACCAGCCAAGCCTCTCTCTGCACTGCTCTAGCAGGATTACATGTCAAATTGTTCCTCTTCTCCAAAGGCCCTTCTTCAGCACAGTCATTGAGTCCTTTGGCTCTGCAGGGCAGGACTGCGAACCGTGCTGTCAAGAGAAGAACATTGTCCACCAGTTGCTGTCTGCCTCACTAGGACTGGGTTGTGCAGCTGAAATCCAAGTGCTTTGTCTGGGGAAGGTGAATGCTGAGACTTTCAGTGGCCTTCTCAGTCAGAAGAGAGAAAGCAACAGTTAGATCTAGGCTCTGTCTGCAGACAGGGAGCAGCACAGAGTTCAGAAACTGAACCGGTTTGAAGGAAAGCCACTCCTCCAAGGACAGGGTGGGAAGAAATAACTGGAGGATAACATCCAAGACCAGCCTTGAAGCTGTTAATAGACTGTTTGCTATCTCCCTACTTCTTTCATCTGACTTTTGTGCCATTGTGCCTTTTTTTGATGCCTTTCCCTCTCAGCTGTTCCACTGGTGACTTCCTTGCTTCACTTTGAAGCCCTCAGTGGCTGTTAATTATTTTCCCTTTCAGCTGGTTAATTGCTTTCATCCTTTGCTCTCCTCTTTGGCAGGAACAAAGGGAAGGAGATGGCAACAGGAGAAAAGGTGTGGGTGGAGGAGGCTAAGCCAGTAAGGAAACTGGTTCCATTCTTCTGTGGAAACATCCTGAAGAGACTCTTGCTCAAGTCAAACATTCCTGCCATGGCAAGTGCTGTATATTTGAGGAAACTATAGCCTGTGAAATGCTGTCTCTCTGGTGGAGCACCTTGCTGGGAAGAACGTCTGGTGAGTAAGGTTGGGTTTGTGGGGTTTTTTCCAGTTTTTCAGAGATATTATCCCACCTTAATCTTTAGTAGTGCATGAAATGGGGTTTGACAGAAGTTATAGGTACTGGTAAATCCCTAAGTTACACTGAGGTGTTAAACTTGATACCAGGCAGGAAGTCTGCAATGCTGCCTCTGGGCTTTAGGAAAAGGTCACTTCACTTCACAGTTCAATAGAGTATGAAGCATTATAAGCCAATAATTGCAATATCTATCTAACTGCTCACTCTGCTCTGTCCTTTTGTGGCCCCGTCAGGCTCCTTCAGTGTTCCTGTTGACTCATCTCTTCCCCTTCTTTGCAGTTTATGGTTCAAATGCAGCCTTCACCCTGCCCCTCTGATGGAAGCCTGCATGCAGAGGTAGCTAGGTGTGGGTCTGGCTCTCCCTAGGAGCTGGTCCTTCTTTGGTGTGACTGATGTCTCCTGTGAGCTGTTTGACAGAGATTCTTTAACCTTGTACACTTTGGAAAGTTTCCAGACTCTGTCTTTTTCTGCCCCTTGTAGTCTCAGAGGCTGATACGCACATTGCTTTCATTTGTTCTTCAAATGAGACCCCATTATACCTGTGGCTGCCTGGCTGGTAAGTCACTAATTTACTTCACAGTAGCTTAGCATGGTTTTGAAATGCCTGTTTTGCTATGGGATTTCTGTTCATTGCAAGGCTGTGCAAACCTGTAAAACAGCACTGGAAAGAATTTCTTTGGAAAAGAGGCCCAAGGTGAACCATACTTCTTTTCTGTTCACCCATAGGGATA
>JBCJKH010056395.1:0-13120 GCA_039877255.1 Loriculus beryllinus
CTTATCATTATTATTATTGGTGGTAGCAGTAGTGGTTTGTGTTATACCTTAGTTACTGGACTGCTCTTATCTCAACCCATGGAAGTTACATTCTTTAGATTCTCCTCCTCATCCCTCTGGGAGGGGGGGGGAGAAAGAGGGGGAAGTGAGAGAGCGACTGCATGGCTCTGAGTTACTGACTGTACTTAAACCACTACAGTCCAGAAAACAGTCTCATGTTTCTGGTCAGAGTGATTTCACACATCAATTTTTGCTCACGGGAGGAAGATTCACAGAAAACTATTCCCCAGTAAGATTCTTTTACAAAGAAACTCAGCACATGCTGCTCTTATTTAGTACCTTTCATACAACATGCTCTGAACTGCTTTTTAAGAGGAGACATATTGTATGAACTTGCTTCATTTTCACACCTGAAGTCCCAGCAGAGCAGGCTGGGACTAGAATCTAGTACAGGATGACCAGATTCTAGCAATTAGTCACAGAACAAATTCTAGCAATTCATCAAACAGCTCTAGGCAGTTCCAGATGTTGGGTTCTCTCTTTCCTACCAGAAGGAATAACAAATCCTAACTTCAGCAACTAAAGGTAAACCTATCTGTATATGCCATCAAATTCAGATTAACTTACTTTTTACCCACTTCTACTACATCTTACATGTAGATTCATAGAGAAGTTAGTAGTTTAATATCATGATATTTCTTGGAAATGTTGCTAAACAAATGAAGCTGCTCCCATCAGAAGCTTGTGGATACTTCTAGTTTTTCTCAGCTCACACCATGCTTCTCTCTGAGAAACATAGGAACTGCCATGATGAATTATTCTAATGGTCCATGGAGTGCAGCATTCCCTTTAGTAAGATGTGTTTCTACTTCAGAAACTTCACAGAACAATGCCATAGTAAAGAAATGTGGAATAACCCGCCATCAAGGAGAGTTTCTTCCACCCAGCAACAAAATAGGGGGCTAATTTATGTTATATGAAAGCTGTTATATGACAGCTGTTTCCCATGTGTTTAAATGAAACAGTGGTCATCACTGTAAGTTGGAACATTTGTTCTAAGCTCCTAGACAGGACAAGAAACTTTCAGATGCTGCAGACACTCTGCTGAAATCCATCCTGAGTTCTAGGCTGTGCTCACAGATCATTTTATAGAATATAGCTTGCACACCTCAGCTACAAACCCAGATCTACTTTAACAAAGGCCTTGTAACATCATAAATCCAAACAAAACAAATGAGATTTGAAGCCTTTGAGCTGAATTGACTTATTGCCAACTATATAACAAGCCTTCAAAGAATATAGGAAAGCTTCAGATTTTAGCTGTCTTTAGGAAAATATTTTTAACTCAGCTCCTACAGTAATCGTTATGTATAAGTAATAGTTATGTGGGCATATCAATCTTCATCTATTTATTTTCTTAAGAAGACTCTAGCATGCAGGTGTGCAGAGAAAGGCTTGAATGCATGTACCATTAGGCCTCAGTCTCTAAGATTCCTTAAAGAAAATGGAAGTGAATTATTTCTTAAAATCTCAGTAACTGACATAGCCTTCAACATGGTTTCATGTATTAGACAATGCAAGGTTAAAATGGTGTTTTCCTGGCATGTTTTTTTATAACTACAGCTACAGTTTCTAAATGTTTGGATTGGTACTACTTGGTAGATGAAAATTTTTTCACCATAGGAAGAATAACTTTCATTGCATCATTTACCTCCTTGGCCTAAGCATACAAAACCATAAAAACATAGGTCTTATCCTTTGTACAAACAAGATAGTTAGTTACACCAATTCTCATCCCTGACTGAAGGAAACTTCATGCTCTTTACACCAAAAAGGAACTGTAACCTCTTTATCATTCACTGTTTTTTGTATTTGTCTTGTCTTTCATACCATATTGTCCACTTCCTTTTTCAGTTACACAGTTCTAATCTCTTGTGATATTTAAATAAGGAAAGCATTCCATTCTTCTAATCTATGAATATCTGCTACTAAAAGAAATTTCACTTTTCCCCGTTGTATGAAAGAAACATACTGTACCAATTAGAGTGTTTTCTATGAAGAAATCTAATTATAAAAACACAAGGCCTGATTCAAAGCCTATTTTAGTCAGTGGAAAGACTTCTGTTGACTTCTTTGGGCCCAAGTCCATATTCAGCAATGGTTAAATTGAATAAGTAAAGAGCTTATTTTCATTTAACAAACGATTCATGGGTATGTTGAATGCAAAAATGTATTTACATTATCTCCACATCTTCCATTAAAGCATACAAATTGACCACTTCTGAAATACATTATTGTACTAGAGCAAAAATGTCCATATGAAGTAAGTGTGAGTGACAAAAAGTTCATATTCTTCATACGTGGGACTCCTTTAACAGATCTGTCCTGTGTATTTGTACAGCAGTATGAATTTTTACAGAAAACATATGGAATGAGGAAAGTATTTTCTACTGTGAGCATCACATGACGGAGATGTGAAACCTGCTTTCTGAGTATTCTTCACATTAGCTACTTTAAAATTCCTCATTTAATGACTTTCTATGCCCACATTTCTACAGTAGTTCCTGGTCAAATTGCCACAGGCTGACCTTTGTTACTAGTGGCCATTTCTGCAGCCTTGAAAGCTGCATCCATCAGGAGGCCCAAACACAGAAATTAGAGTGGACTTTTTTCCCCCTTTCAGCACTAACAGTAGGATAGTGGAAGCAATGGCATTTTCTCCTTTTTTGCATTACCTGTTGTCTGAAAGATGCAGCAAGGAAGTCATTGGAACGCGGAGCTGGTAGAGAGAGGATTTTGGTCAGTAACACAGACTACACCTTCCTAGATCCAGCCTCTGTGCCTGAGACAGCTTCCTATGCAAAACAAAAGCCTCTGTGTGTAAATTCCCCCTTCATGCTCTTTCTTTCTCCACTCTATGAATTCAACCTGGCTGGGAAAATGCCACATCTACCAGCTGAATAACTCAATAGAGGAGAGTTTGCTTTGAGGCAAGGCATGGGGCCTATGGCTTCAGCCTATCTTAGCTGCAGGAGCTGGAAATAAACCACAAATACTGCAGAGTTTACACCATTTTCTCCTGCAGTAGAAAGAGTTATATTTGCAGAATTTTGCCATCGACATGAATGGGATAAGAACCTTTCCAACCTTTTTTTCTTTTTAAATATCAAAAAGCAGTTATCACTACAGCAACTAAAGATTGCTGAGGTGAAGCCAGCTATGAAACATGCATGTATATTTTGAATGCCAGCCAGAACAATTTTTAAGGAACTTTCTTAACCCATGCAGCCTATTAGATAAAACAATGACTTTGCTTTGGGTATGTCCTGAATGCAAGCACAGAATATGCTGTTTCAAAGCAGAGATGAGCTTGAAGGATAAAACTGGGTCTAAATTTCTGTGGAGAACTTTGCATCTTGCATTCACTCTTCTGTAACACACATATTAATGTTAATGTATCAACCCATACACTTAATATGGCTGGCTAAAATTGCCTTCCCACAACTTTAGTTAAGGAAAGCTATCCACCTGTTTTCTGGACATTGTTAACTTCCCATTCACATAAAAGATAGATCTCCAGAAAGCAAAATCCATTCCAGAGGCAGTTGGCATCATAGCACATTCTCAGCAGTAAGATTTTATCAAGCTGAACGGTTTATGTTATGATTTGTGCATCCAAAACACCTTGTGAAGTAAGTATGAGTGACAAAATACACATTTCCGATGAACATATTGAAACCTCATAAGGATAGGCACTAACATGACTGAAGTTTCTGCAAATTACATCCATGTACATAACATAAATATCTTAGACTTTGATTAGATGTGTGCATGAAATTCACTGTAATCATTATACTAGTTATAAAATATAAAGCCAGCAAAGTCAAATAGAAATAATCACTAATAGGTAATATCTGGGGATATTTTTAGTATTCGATCAATGCAGAACAGTTCTACTGACTGATATTACAGAATGAGGGAAGTGATCATCCCCCTGTACCCAGCACTGGTGAGGACATACCTCAAAAACTGTGTTTAGTTCTGGGTTCCTCACTACAAGAAACACATTGAGGTGCTGGAGTGTGTCCAGAAAAGGGCATCAAAGCTGGTGAAGGGTCTGGAGCACAAGTCCTGTGAGGAGTGTCTGGGGGAACTGGGTTGTTTAAGCCTGGAGAAAAAGAGGCTGAGAGGAGACCTTACCACTCTCTACAACTACATGAATGGAGTTTGTAGCGAGGTGGGTGTTGGTCTCTTTTCCCAAGTAACAAGTGATAGGACAAGTCAAAATGGCCTCAAGTTGTGTCAGGGGAGGTTTAGATTGGATATTAAGAAAATTTCTTCACCAAAAGAATTGTTAAGCTTTGGAACAGCTGCCCAGGGAAGTGGTGGATTCACCATCCCTGGAGGTATTCAAAAGAGATGTAGATGTGTTACTCAGGGACACAGTATAGTGGTGGCCTTTGCAGTTTTGGAATTATAGTTGGACCTCATGATCTTAAATGTCTTTTCCAACCTAAATGATTCTATAATTCTATGATTCTATGCTTCACTGCTACACAAAAATCTAGTTCTTCCATCACCTAGCTTTCCTGTGTCTTCTATTTGTCAGGACTCCCCCTAACTTCAGCTTTCCTCATTGAGAAGGATATGCTAAAGCAGAAAAGATATTATAGATATAGTAATTCTTTTTCAGGACTTGAAGGCAAGGCCCAAACACAATTCAGTCATCTATGCTTTTCCATGCTTTTCTGTTGTATCAGAGACTAAGTATCCTGAAACACCCCTGTACAATCAAACCAGTCAGCTTCAACAAAGCAACAGAAGTCTTTAAAAAGCCATAGAGTAACCCATAGAGATAACATTCCCTGCTTCAAAAAGAGAAAAGAAAATAACATGAACAAAAGTATACATGTAGAGAGGAGCACTGTGAGTATCAGTGACTCATACAGAAATTCATAGGGGGTTTGCTTTCTCTTTTAATCCAAGATTCAGTTATAACATATTCTCAAATTCAAGTTCTTTTCAAGCCTTTAGACATGAAAAGTTTTTCTGATTCTTCTTTCTTAAGCACAAGTCAGCATTTTAGTCCTCATTTTTTGTGGCTTGCTTTCTATGAGTTTAACATTTCAGTACCCATCATTGTTGAGGCATAAATATTGTATTATACTGTAAAACAATGAACAGTAGTAATTAATGCACAGCTGCATTATTAAACCAACACAATTTCTGTATGTTATGGATTGCTCAAAGAAGCTCAAAACATCTGAGTTACAAAAATCCACTTTATCTAAGCAATTTAAGAATTGACTGTTTAGGGGTATCTTTTAAAAGTAAAGTAGAACATATTAATGTGATAGAAAACATTGCCTGCTAGAAAAGACCCGTTTACAGTAATGGAGATAAAGAGACTAATTTGCTATAGCAGTTGCTAAAAGCCAGTCAACAGAAGATCAGATCTCTCAAAAGTGGAAGGAGGAAAATTGGTTGTAAGCAATCAGTGTTAAATTAATCAGTCAGGATGCAATGACTGACAGATACGTCTAGCCTAAATGTCCTTGGATAAAAATCCAAGAGGAGGTTTTCTTAACCTGTGTGCAGCAGACAGGAAAATCTATTGTTTTCCTTTTTGTTGTTATCTATTAATGGGTGACTGGCTCAAATTGCCTGATGAAAACTTTGAAAAAGTCAGGTGGAATATTTCTACTGGACTTCAGAACTTTAGTAGGCAGAGAGACTGAACTCTTCTATCACTATTGCCACTCTCTCAAATTTAACTGATCTTTGATAAAAATCCACATTAATTCTGTAGGATTTAACTAAATGACCTTGAAATGCATTGCATTCATTTGTTGCTGACCGATATTTTTAAAGAAGAAAAGATGAAGACCAAGTCAAAACCTTGCATACAATGAGAGCATATCAAGCAGAAAAATACCATTGAAAACACTAAACTACAAGATGAGACACACGAGTGAAACTGGTCTATGTTGTACATTAACTAGTTCAGTATAAATAGAGGCAGGCAGAAATAGGAGTAATAAATATTCAGTACTGGATGAAAGTAATGCCTTACAATTTTAAGAAACATTTCCTCTGTGGCACAAATAGATAATCTGATTCAAACACATTTTAACTTGCTAAATTCATCTCTAAAATCTGTATTATGTATTTCTTCTATCAAAACTGGTTTTAATGCCTATTTTCTTTATGATATTGCAAACATTTCTTTTAATGACTTTGTTTCTTCATTCCTTATTTGAACTAAGACATGCAGTTAAGCTTTAGGTCTCCTAGAGCTACTTCTCAAGATGTCCTAGAGAAGCCAGTGACTAGGAAAATGTATTCTACTTGAGACTTGAAGGTCCCTGTGGACATCTGGCAAGCCTAAGTGCCATTGTTTTCAAAAGGTAGAGGAAGCCAATAACAAAGGGTAACTCTTACAAAAAAGAAACCCAGCTGTCATGTGCAAGCGTGAATACTGTATTATGTGTTTGCCTCTCATTTTACATGGCTGAAGCATTATTCTTGACCTTGAGGCCACTTCATGTGCTGGAGGTTGAACCAGTCTTGTGTGTGTTCAGAGGAATGACCCACCATTGTGCTGTGGAAACAGAGTGGGAGGGAAAGAAGCTAATCCAAGCATCCTCTCTGATTTTTCTTTATGTCCCATCTCTGAGGAGTTGCTGTCTGAATTCCTCGGCCTTGGAGATGTTCCAGAGCAATTAGACAGTGCATCCCCTAAGACAACTGCAGATTTTGCTGAGCTTTGTTAGCTCTTTTTATTCTTTTCTATTCATCTGAATGAGGACAAGAAAAGGCTTGGTACTGTATTCACATCCTTTTTAAGCAGACAAAAAACACATGGATCTCTCTTTGTGCCCACTTGCCAGCACAGCTAGCTCTCTCTCATCTTTAGTTCTTGGTTTTTTAATAAGTTTTGATAGTCTGTATGAAAAAAACTTAAGTCAAGTTCAGCACTATTGAACAATGGAAAGCCCATTTTTATTTGACTTTCATTTTACTGACCTTTGTGTTTGATTCGAGCTATGTGACAGGATCAACAAAACCTAGACCAGAATCTGTATACCAAGGGTATTCAAGAGTCACGTGCTATCTGAAAAGTACATTCAAACAGCTGCTCATTCAAATTATTTCATATTATTTTCTGTTTGTTGATATGTGTATAAAACTTCTCAGATACAACCAAAATCAGGCAATGTCAAATCTAAAAATCTTTAGTTTGAAGAGATTTAAAAGCAGGGGAGCTCTAGCTAGAGCAGAAGAAAGTTAAAATGTTAGCAGTATTGAAGCATGTAATCCCCAGAGGTCAGTTTCTCCCCTTATGCTTTAAAAGATAGCTCTTTAAATGTTGATGAGACTCCAAGTTTATGGAGTTACTGGCTGTCTATAAAGGCTTCTTTTCATTTTCAATACGATTTGATACACCTACCAATGCTTTTTAAAGGTCTAGAAGCAAGCTATGCAAAAAACCAAGCTCTGCAGATACTAGACTCATAACTCTGCACTTTTCCAAATATTGGCACAGTGTTCATGACAGATTTCGATAAACCCCCTATTCTTTCTGATTCAGCAAAATAAACTGGCTTGCTGTGGAAGGGGAGAAGCTGGTAAATGGAGTATCACACAAAAGTACTGAGGTAGGAATCACAAAATCCCATAATCATTAGGGTTGGAAAGGACCTCTGGAGATCGTGTAGTCCAACCTGCATTCTTTGCAATTCTGCTAGGAAAAGTGCATTATAACTAGATGAACCTGTGAAACAAGCTTTAAATAAAGTACAGTCAGCTGTGTCAGAACTTGACTAAACAGCATTTGTAACAGAAGTATAACGTTGCTGTAGCTATGGCTTGTTTTTCTTTCTATGCTTCAGCCTAAACTTTTAGCTATGTGATGCTTTTCTGATTCACATATTAGCTGTATGTGAGTAGAGGGAAAGATGGCTCATTCTAAATCATCCCCATATACTGCAGCAAGTTCTTGGAGATGCTGTAATTTACAATTCTGGTAGCACTTAATAATCCCAAACTTGTAAAATCTGATGATGCAACACAGCCTGGTTGTAAACCAGTTAATCTGCCTGTATATCTCATACAATAGACAATATACAATTACAATAGCTACAAAAACATTTGCAAATAATAATAAAAAGCGGTGGCTTCACTGCAAATCAAAATATTTTGCAGTGTTATTTCAAATTTTGGTAAAGAAACAATGATGTGATTTTGTACTCTTTGGTCACAAAAGTGGGAACTTTCTCAGCAACCAAAAAATTGCACTTTGAGTGTTACAGTGTCCCATCTTCTCCAACATTATGACATACCAGAAGTAGTTTTATACTGACAATATTGAAGGACATTCATTTTGCGTCTTGACACTTCTCCATTGTCGGATCACCTGTGTAAGCAGGTGCCTACAGCAAGACAAAAAAATACTATATCTGGTAGTAAAGTGACTTTCCCAGCATCCCAGAACTGGCACCAAAGCCAACAGTATCTCCTGAGTCTCAGTCTGATGCTTTGATTATTCAGCCTTTTGGCATCCCCAAGAGGGTTCCCAAGTTTCTCTAGAGGATTTCCCAAGAAAAATTTTAGCACAGTATACATGATCTGCAAACCAGCGCACATGCAGCCTGACCACATCATGCTTGTGACAAAAATGCCTGCAACATTTACTAGCTTGGGCACAATGGATGTGAGAAGTCTACGGTTATTTCAGATACTGCTTCTGCAAGTAGCTGCAAGACATCCACTAGCCCTAAGTAGGTGCCCTAAATTCTCTTTCTCAAAGTCAGACAAAATTTCTGAGATGTTAAAAACCAAAACAATTTTTAAAACCCCCAAACCAAAATAAAGGGTGACAAAATACAGATGTTCTGATATGTGGTAGCCTTAAATTCATTATGTATGCTTCACTTCAGGTTTGCTTCTTTTGTCAGGAGAACATGGCTTTAACCAAACTATGTAATTACACTTCCCCAGTACACAAAACTTCTCAGTGCAGATTTGGCCCAGATACAGCACAAGAAGTGGACTAGATAACATAGACACATCCTACCTTAATTAGTCTATTACTACAATTATTTAAAATCTTCTATTATTTGGAGGAAGATAAGAGGTTTTTAGGAGTGCCAAAGAGGAAAGATTATCCATATTATTTACATTTAGGTTCCTACACACATTGTTATTTATAAGGGCAATTTGTTTAAACATATCAACTTTTGAAGGTGTTCATATGAAGATTTACTGTTGCTTACTTGATGGTGTGAATAATTAATTCTTTCCAAGACAGGCATATACTCATTTCAGAGAGGAAATACCTCCAAACCACATTAATTGATTTGGAGACCAGCATCCACCAGGCAAGATCAGACGTATTTTGCCTTTTACTGGTCACAACAAACCAAATCTTTCTTCTGCAAGACTAAAACCCTATCTCACATTCATTAGCACCAAAACTCAAAAAGACGTTCTGGCTGCAGGAGTGACCAAGTGATGTACCACAAACAACTAGAAATAAACAACTTCATCCTGCCCTACTCACGGACTGGAGCTCTCTTGCACAGGGGCTGCTTAAGAGGCCCAGTAGCTACCCTGCCCTTGGAGAAATGCAGCCAATTAATTTGGGGACACAGCCAGATCCACATAACTGCTTGTGGTATTTGGCTGCAAAGTCCAAAGAGCTGCACAATGCTCCATTCTTAATCTTGCAAGTGGAGCACTATGCAGCCTTTTTTTGCATCACTCCCTGAGGGACCTGCCTGTGGCTGCTCATGGTGGTTAAACATTAAGTATAGAAGATGTAAGGTATTCTTTCTACCAGCTTTTATAGAAAAATCTTCATACTTTGCTGTAGAATGGGTTAGTTTCTGATTTACATGAGATGAATAGAAAGATCTGTGGACTAAATGAAATTAAGCAAGGCACTTTGGTGTACCCATGATAGATGATGGTAAGCTGCAGATTCACTTTTCACTGAAGTCAAAGGATCCAGAAAATACATTCCTTAAGAAAGGAAAGAAACTACTCTCTGATGTAAAAGGCACCCCATCAGCAATAATAAGTGCATTAGATTCACATTCATATTATAAGGGTTGAGATAACATGTTAGACACCAGGGATCTGTTTTGCTCTGTGCCAGAGTTCAGTTCACTCTGCAGAGCTGGGGCTGGCACCTGCTGTGCACATTCACATGCAGCAGCAAGGACACCAAAGAACTTCTGACTTTTTTCAGTGTCATCTTTTGCTATCCAGAATGTAGAACATGCTCTAACAATACAGCATTTAGATTAAAATTGGATGTAGATGCTTATTTTCTTACATTTTGGAGAAGTTAGGGAAGGCAGAAAATTTTCAGACATAAATCTCCAACTGGTGTCATCAGCCCCTTTTCTCTTCCCACATACATAAAATAATTGAAAACCCACCCAACAGCAGCAAGTTCATGGCAAGGTACAAAACCAATATACTTCTCGAAAGCAAAGCAATCATTCAGCTCACAAATTCAGTTACCATTTTTCAGTGAAACAGCCAGAAGGATCAGAAATGCCAATAAATTGTAACAGACATCTCATAAAATACTTTATGCATTCAACAGCCAATACACTGCAGATATTAAAAGTAGGTGATTTTATCAGTACTAAATCCAAGCATCCAAATACAGACTTAATGCTAGCTATAACAAACAAAGGTATTTCTGTGCAAGCAGAATGACTACACAATAATTTTTAATAGTAATCAACTAAAGAGTAATATTTTTCCAGTCACACAAAGTAACTGAGCACCTCCAGAAGTGCTGTACTACACTTTGTACCTGCAGCATAACTGAAACTCAGAAAAGTAGGAACTCCAATCTTGTAAAATTTTAATCACTAGAATAGTTTTTATGGCAATATTCACACAAGTAATATTATAGCTTATTAATATTTGCAAGGTAAAAACTAAAAATGTGCAAGGTAAGGATTAAAAGCACTTCTGGTGTGGCAGCAGTTGACTAGTATAAAATGGGATGATTCTATGAAGTCAACCAGAAACAAGTATCTATACTTGTTTATACACAATACTTCAGAATCTTGATACTTAAGAATAAAAAAACCACATACTTTGATTAGCAGGAATGAAGAGAGGCCCTCTCCAGATATGTGAACATAAATTAAAAGTACTCATTTCAGTCAGCATTAGAAAAGCATTCAAAATTTTAAATGTTTTTAACAGGACATAAAGTATTTTTAATGTTAGGGAAATCTCAGGCATTTAGTAATGAACAGTGATAATACGGATGCTCAGTTCAATCCAAACCACTTATCTTCACTTGTTGACCATTTCTTTTGAACAAAAATCCCCCATCTTCCTCTAAGAATACATCTTCAGTCATGTTTACACCTTCACTCTTATTATATTTTTGCTAGTCATTTTTATTGCAATATCTCTGTGGACAAACCAAGAATGAAGACTCATTGTGGTGCATATGGCACAGACACAGGCCAACATAAAGCACTGCCCTGGTGAGCTGGTATGCAAAGAAATTAGCCCTGCACGTCAACAGCACAAATGCCCTTATACTCCAATTTAGAGACAGTCATAAGAAGAGAGGACATATTTTAAAGAGCAATCAGGAGGGAACATGCTGAGTTAATTTCTCTGAACATATGTGAGCTGTTGTAGTTTCAAAATAGCTGTAATATTTTCCACTGCATTTGACAAAAAATGTTCTTATTATTGTACCTAAGGCTTGAATGCAAATAAGTGATCAGCTTTCACACACTGCCAGATAACTTCAAGATCAGTTCAGCTCTTAGCCTAAAAGCAGCAAAGGCTGTTCCAATATCAATAATATTTTCCTGTTTTAATAATCATTATATTTGCTCATACATGCTTTGATTTTACCTTTCATGAGTCTGGTACAATAAGCTCTGCATTTACAAGAAAATGAATACTTGAGGGAAAAGGCTATTTCCTTTGGCTCAGGCCTTACTCTTGTTGGGCTGGGCAGAACTATTCTTGACCCAGTTTTGTAGGTTTCACAGTTGGCTGACCTATTCATTGTCAGTTGATACGGATGTTAGCTCAAAATTGTCTAGCAACCAAGAAAGCACGCAAAGATCTAAGGATCTCCAGCATATAAGCATTCAACTTGAGCTCTCCCGTTCAGTGTGAATTAGGCAAGTGCAGTGGAGAACATTAACTAGCATGGAGTAGGCAACAAGCTGCTTTGTAAAAAGGCCACTAGTTCAGCTGGCTACAGCAGGGTCACAGCGTGCTGTGACTGCCTCATTAATAAACAGTCTAAAGAGCACGTATCATGCCTTGTCTCCTCGAAACTGAAGGAAACAAAGTGGATGGGACTATTATGAAATGAGTGCATACGGAGACAAGGCTCCTCTCCTTCAGGCAAACATGATAGGATTTGTGCAGATTCAGAGAGGTTGACAGTGTCCAAGAGAGCCATGGCAACCTTGACACCTCCTGAGAATCCACAATTTCAATGTTCTGTTAATTACTTGTCCTTCCCCTCCCTGTGTTTTAACCTAAGCCAATGATGTCACACTTTGTAAAGTGCATTAAGTCTAGTTTCATGTGGAAGCACCACTGTAAAACATTAAAGGTTTAAAAGCAAACATAGTACACCAGTACAGTAAAATCTCTCTTCCCACCACCAAAATGGCTTGGAATTACCATGTTAGTTTTAACCTGAAAATCAGAGCAACAGTAAGAAAATGGAAAATTCAAGTTATTTAGGTACATATATACAGATTGGTATAGCAAGGAGTGTCTGATGTAGACAGGTCATCTGTCCACTGATACCAGTAAGATTATAAATTTAAATCCATAACAAGAAAATTCTGCTTTTATGTAGAGCTTCTGATTCAGCATTTGCCATGAAATCAATAGTTTTCAGTAAACAGTTTTCATTTGACTAATAAGCTGGATCCATTCATTCCACATCTGTTGAGCTAAATGCTCTGGAAAGGATACATTTTTTTACCTAAGGGTGTAATTTGCTTATTGGCAATGGTGTTTTTGGCTAATACACAATAGATGAAAATAAGTATTGTCCTTGTATTGATAAGACTGGAATAAAACCAGACAAATCTAGAATGGT
>JBCJKH010056397.1:0-17961 GCA_039877255.1 Loriculus beryllinus
ACACCCCTGAGGGAGGTGTGATCCTGGTACAACAGGTCTGCAGTGGGGCTCTGCCACCCCATGCATGGAGGTGGGTGCTGTGAGCCAGGGCAGGCAGTGGCATTGGCCTGCCCAGCAGGCAGGCAGCAGCGCCCTGGGTAACTGGGAGAAGTAATCAGTGGTAAAACAGTGGCTGTGATAAAGCAAAAGAAGAAGGAAAATAGAAGGGACAAGAGGGGAAGAGAGTGGGGAAGAAAAGAACTGGTTCCCCCTAGTAATCTTGATCCTTCTCAATAAACCTCATCTCCCACCTCACCAGGGTGGACAGAGAGACAGATTCAGAAGGGAAGGAGGGAACAATTTATGCCACTGCTAGCATTTCTTCCTTAGCACAACTTCTATTTGCTACCTCTGAGGAACCTTTTCACCACCCAGAACTTTCTCTCCCAACACTGACAGCTGTGATCTTCCCTTCTGTTGGCTCCTTTCCACCTTAACTGACATTCATAACTCATTTCTATTTGCCACACGGCACTGTAGCAAACAGCCCCTCTCATACATATTTTGGTCAGTGTTTCCCTCAACGTGTTGTTTATATCTTAGCATCTGATTACACACAGACTAATGGCCCTGCGGTTGCTTCCTTATTGATATATATAATTATGTACTTCCATATTCTCCAAGTGTACTTTCAAAATACACCACCCATTCAGAAAGCTGCTAAAGAGCATTGCTGTTTGACAAGTAAGCAAATGTGGCATTTTGTGACTGTAGGAAAGAAATTACTGCATTTTCCTGGAATAAGTGCATTAAACTCTGAATTTGCTTCTGTCTTGATCCCTTTAGTTCTTGTTTCCATGCCCTAAATCTCACTCTTGGCTTTTCTTCCACAGTCCTTTAGCCAATACATCTACTTTAAATCTTTCCCTTATCCTCATTGCATCATTTCCCACTTATTTATACCTTGCTCTGCCTATTTGAGTGTCTGGAAAAGTTTTCTGCTGCTTTTCAACCATGATCAGCAAAGACAGCTTAGCTGGACTCTTACTGATTTTCACTGTATTCCTAAGCTATACTGACCAGGCATCCTTGCATTTAAACTGAACTGATCCAGTTCTCCCACATGCAATACAGCATTCAACCCTGAAATCTGTGCTTCTTCCTGTGCCACGGCTCTGAGCCTCAGCCCTCTCCTTTTCGTGGGTCTGCTCTCCAAAACTGTTATTTCCTATGCTGTTCCCTACTCTCTTTTCATGCATGACTGCCTTCAGATCACAGCCTGAACTCCACTATCATCTTTAAGTGCACATCTAGTCTAAGGTATTTTTTAGCCTAAATAGCTTCTGTCATTGCCTACCCAAAGCCAAGGTACATTGTCCAATTTCTTTATCTTATCATCTCAGACTTGCAGAGTAAGTGCTCAGGTCTTCTCCAGCACTGCCACTACCACTGCTTCTCTTATACACCTTAAGAAAGGAATGAAACGAATTAATACCCCAAGGTCTCCCGCAGCCCCACTCCCGATTCCTTTTCTTTCTCTGGCACCCTGGTCCATGACTGCAGGAATTCCTCAGTCTTTTGCCTGAACATCAGCCCTGCACCCTTGTTTAAACCCAACCACAGCATCAGCCTCACATTCCCATCAGAGTGCACCTGAAAACTGCAACACAGGTCCAAAGCTTATTACTGAAACCAATAAACCACCAAGTGACAGAAAAACAAATTACCTTCTCCTCAGGCAACCTCCTTGGAAGGTTACTTCTCCCTCCGCAGGGAGACACAAGATCTCTCATTGACGTGACGTCCCGATAACACGTGCAGATCTTCACTGCCATATTGACTGTATGCAAATCACAGGCTTCAGGGCTTCAGCCACTTGCCTGCCGAGTCCAGGAAGGGATTAATTCCCTCAGTGCAAAACTGGCCAGATTTTATTGATGACTTCTTTGCCACCTTCTGAAGCACCAAGGATCAGCAGTAGGTGTGTCACACACAGTACAGGACAGGCAGTGAATAGGTTCCTCCCTCTTGCAGTTGATACCTACCTGGATAATTTGCTGATTAAATTAATGACCAAATTTGGCAGCAAATATCAGCTCAGTTTCCACTGTCCTCTCAGACTGGTGAGGCATTCACTGTCTCTTACCTTCTTGGATCTGTGCCTCAGTGCAGCTCAGCTCTGTGACTGCAACATACCTCTGCTGCTTCCATTTTCTGAGGTACA
Organism: Loriculus beryllinus; assembly: GCA_039877255.1. Classification (NCBI taxonomy): domain Eukaryota; kingdom Metazoa; phylum Chordata; class Aves; order Psittaciformes; family Psittacidae; genus Loriculus; species Loriculus beryllinus. Next base: position 2,204 of record JBCJKH010056397.1, read on the forward strand.
GCTCCCGTCCCTTTGATTTATGAGGCCAGAAATGTCATTTATCCTAAATTATTGTCATCAATATATGTTGTAGAAATTTAATGGTATATATAGGAAACCAGGGCAGGTGATTTAACTTCCCTCCCCCCACCCCACTGAGCACTGGTGAGACCATGTCCAGGTCTGGGCTTCCCAGCACATGGACTTACTGGAGTGAGCTCAGCAAAGGCCCATGAAGGTGATCAAGGAACTGCAGCAGCTGACCTATGAGGAGAGACAGAGAGGGCCGAGACTGCTCAGCCTGGAGAAAAGGTGTATAAATACTTGACGGAGAGAGCAAAAAAGGTGAAGCCAGGCTCTTCTCAGTGAGGCTGGGCAATAGGACAAAAGGCAGTGGCACAGAATAAAATACAGGAGATTTTTAAATGCAAGAAAAACCCTTTTTTACCGTAAGAGCTGCCAAGCACTGGCACAGGTTGCCCAGAGAGGTTGTGGAGTCTTCATCCTTCTCCAGACTCTCAACTCTGGACTGGACACAGCCTCAAGCAACCTGCTCCAGTTGACCCTGCCTGAGCAGCTGGGTTGTAGGAGCTGATCCAGTGGTGCATGCTGGGCTCAGTGGGTCTTGATTCTGTAAACCAACGCGTTTCTCTGGCCTAAACCACTGTGAAGTTAGTCCAGGTCACAGTGTTCAACTGCTCATTTAAAATAAGAGAGACTATTAAATACCAAGACATCAAAAAAAAAAAAAAAAAAGGGCTTGCTCAATGACACCATGATGGTCTACATCAACTGCCTCAGGGGTGTAAGAGCTAAAGTATGAAACAACCACCTCTTTCTTGAGTCTTGCTGCTGTAAGAATAACTTAACTGGATGCCCAGACTCAACTCTCCAGCAAACAACTGTTCAAGGCTCCATCCAAAAGTTGGGGGACACCGTGAACCCCACAGCAATCCCAAGATAGGCACAAAGGAGTGGACAGTGATGTGTCTGCTACTGTGCCTGCAGACTGCCCACTGGCTGCAAAATCAGTCCTTTAGCACAGTCTTTGACAAGTTACTTTACCCCAAACAAGCATTTGACAGGCATAATGGAGTCAAAGCAGTCCTTCACTTTGCAGTTGTATGCCACAGCAGAATACTGCTCAGAGCACAGAGACGTCAGCTTGGTGAAACATGGTGCATGTAAAACTAAAACTGCCCTCAAGGTATTTAAAAAAGACAAGAAAACACAAAGGCCCATATATAATGCTGACCAGCTCAGCAAGACAAGAAAATAAAATCCCCTACGTCTAGCTCCGTCAGCTTCTCCTTTATGTGACTCCCATGTCCATGCAAGCCCTCCGTGTTTTCACGTACAGATGAACACATGTGAACCTGGATATATTTCTCCCTAAAATCACTGAAGAACGAGAAAGTTCATCCTTTTGCCTGCCAAAATTGGACATTTTTAGCAGAATCAAATATTCTCCCAACAGCAACTAGGAATGCGATCTGCAAACTGCTTTCCAAATGGTTGATTTGGTGCTTGTAGTTTTTTTAACGTTTGAAATAGCTGATTCTCACATCCCTCCCTTTGTGAAAATAGTGGGCAGATTCATGGATCTGACTAATCTGAGCAACAGTACTTGAAAAAAGAGAAGGGAAACTGATTTCCAAGGACAAAAATTGCAAATCCAGTTTGAACCTAGAAAGAGTCCCCAAATTTTTAGTTTTTGCACTCTGAACTCCAGTGTTTCACTAAAAAACAAGGCTGAAGTTAGAGAGGACATAGATCAGGTCTGTGCTAATGAGGAGCATCCTTTGGTGCCGGTTTTTAGTCCTACTTTCTGACCTCAATTTTGCTGGACACATTCTCAGGAGAAAGCCTGATTCTACCCAAACTCCTCTAGAGGTTCCAGATAATCTTCCTCTGGCAATAAAAAAGGGTACCAAGGAAAATGCTGACAATTTTTATCTGTGCCTGTCAGTCGGCAACTCTGGCACAAGCTTGAGCAGGGCTGAATCTACAGCAAATTTTGGGGAAACCTTGGGCAAAATCTGGATGTTCTGTTTTCCAGAAAATATATACTAAAAGCTGATTCACTTCCTGTTTAATAGCTGCTGGAAAGGAATATTATGAAAGTGTAGAAAATATAATACATGTACCAATACATTATCTCAGACAATGGGTATAAAGTAGTTAAAAAAATACAGTAAATCCTGATGCAGCCATCAATGATATTCTTGGCATTAAAGTAGCGTATTTGGTAAAAAGGAGGAAACCTGTAATGGGAGACATACTCCAGTGCATGAAATATCATTGAGTGAGGCCACAAAATCCAAATCTCAGCCTTCAGTGCCACCATGGTTTTTCTTTAAATTCATCTACAGCTCCTTCTGCAGCATCAAAAAGAAGGACAACTGGAAAAGACGGGATGCCCTGGAAACAGAAAATCTTTGGAAAAGTTTTTGGTCCTTCTAGGGACATTTGGGCAAAGCCTAGACTATCTGTCAGTGTCAGTCCAGAATCTGCTCCATGACAGGACAATGGGGCTTGCTCAAAAACAGAGCCAGGCCATCTCACCTGGACACATGGGACACTGTAATTTTGCTACTCAGGGTATTTTTCATTCTTTCAAGATATACAAAAAATCTCCTTACTGACCTGGCAGACTTTGTACATTTCCTAATGCATTACCCAGCTTGGGCTACATCACTTACCCACAAGCTCTTTGGCAATTACAGCAGGCATTTTCAAACCCACCACTGATCTGCAGCACAGATCTTTCAGGTTAAGTCTAGCAATTGAGAGGTCTAGGCCACACTGTTGCTACTGAGAGGAAAAACCTCCTTCTTGCAGATAAATCAGTTTAGGCAACTGCCAGGATGCAACGTAAATGAAACCAGACAGCAGGCAGTGCACTGCACAGCAGTACTGCTCTATGTTGCACAAAGTGCCGGCTGAGCACTACTTCAGACGCCTCTACAGAAAAACTTACCTGAGGTAACCTACAGCTGTTCAGCCAGCATGTACACAGGACAGAAATGGCAAGTAAAGCCGTCACTCAAACCTTCGCCATCACTTTTCGCAGAGACCATGGTCATTAATCAGATGAACAGCTCCACTGAGCAGCTGAACAGTTAGACTGTGTGTGATATAGACTCTCCTGTGCTATATTTCTATATAATCTGAAATAAAAATCAAAATCTAATACTGATCTGCCTTCCTAGCCTCACATATTACAAATTCTCTTTGTTTCTGCCAAAATTAAGAAGTGCTAAAGTGGGAAAAAGAAAGCAGGCACTAAGCTTTCTATCTGAAAGGAAGACTAAAGCAATACCCACAACAATGCACCATTGGCATTGTCCATCAGTTGTGTGCAGGATGACAGACTGTGGAAAGATGCTGAGTACAGTTAGGGAAAAAATGATCACAAGGCAGAGCTTTGACCTCTGACTATAAGAGAGCACGTGAAATCTGAAAGGGTCGATTACTTGCTTTCCCTTAAAGGAACACTGTAAATGATATTAATTGACCTTTTCAAACACTCCAGATGAGAGGCAGAGGCTCACAGAGGGCACGTTTTCTTCTGCACTCTACCTGTAGGATACATCCTACTCGTTTTAGTGAAAACTCAATTTTCTAGCCAGAACGTGGGGAAATCTGCACATGTTCAGCAGTCTAAACCAGCAGGGTAACAAATGAATTTTTTTCTTAGTAAAGAACTGACCTTGGGTTGTGAAATAAGTCATCTTTCTCTTACACCGGCAATCTTCTCCTGTCCAAAGCAAAAGAGAGCAACAAGCACACACGAGCACATGTGCCTGCGTATGCTTCTGTGACAGAGCCAGCAAGAAAGGGAAGAGTGCTTAAGTTCATGCACATTTTTATTGAGTAGTAATATAAAATGCTTCTTTCATTGTTACAAGTGCATGCTTTGATTGCCAACATTTCGAAGTCAAATTACAAAGGCAAGGCTGTAGGCTGTAGTGAATTACTTGGGCACTTATACAATTGTTAAAAAATATCAATGGACTGTTTCGTTTTGTTTCTTTTTCTTTCTCAGAATGAACCAGTTGAAACCCGTAACTGATATACAAAGGGAAAAAAGTGAAAAAATTACACATTGTGGCACATGACAGAACAGAACAAAATGACTAAACCATTATGACAGTAACAGTTATCATGCATTTAGAATCTCACATGTAACTACAAACTTATTTAAAGTTCACAAGGTTTGCTAAACATGCTACCCATCTATATGTGCACTGACAAGCTTATGTTAAAAACTTTAAGAATACTCTCCCCTTAGATTTTTCAAAGCTTTTTTGTTTTGATTACAAAATTTCAAAGGCATTAAGCATTTTTCTTTTAGAGAATATAAAGTACGCCAGTATACATACATTTCCAGTATAAGTCAGACCACTAAGCGCATTACAGTCCCATACAGGCCTATACAGCCATTTTTTTTTTTCTTAAAAAACATGCATAGGCAGATTTTTACAGAATATAGATGCTTTTCACTGCACTTAATATGGTGTCTTGTTCACTATACTTAAAAATGCACCACTCATAAATATTTAAATTCAGCAAGCCACAACCAAGACTTGATTTACCAAAAAAACCCAGAAAACCTCCCAAACCAAACCCCCTAAATATAAACAGCAAAAAAAGATAAATGTTATCATTATTCCAGTTTTTTTGTTTGTTTTTAAACAAAGAAAAGGATAATTGCTGCCAAATTAGTAAGATAAGTGTTATATTTAAAGAAGGGCATCGAAGCACACTAAAGAAACCTGAGGTAAGCATAATCTGTACAAAATTAAACTGTCTCTCTCGCTCTCTCTCACTCTCTCTTTCTCATTTTTTTGGCATTTTAAACAAATTTCCAACATTCTATTTTTTTCTTTTTTTCTCTATATTTTTAAAGACTGCCTAATTTATTTCATAGCCATTGTCTGACAAGAGTAGCAAAACATTATCAATAAATAGTCCTTATTTAGTTTGTACATTTTGTTAAAAATGTTTCGATGTTGTCCATGTTTAGTGCTGCAACTGTAAACGTACAACAGTTAGTAAGAAATTAAACAAAGTTTTCATGTCCAGTAACATAATAAAAGGCCTTTCAGTAACATACCTAGAAGCTCCCAATGCAGTAGGAAAACATGTTCATTCCCCTAACTTTGCAATATATACCAGCATGAGCTTTCAATTTTTCTACAAGCATTTTAAAGGCATATCCAAAGGAGGTGTTTCTCCCTGACCCCCACCCCCCACCAAATTAAAGTTGACGATCTCTTCATAGATGATTTTTGTAAACTGAATCCATCACCTGGCCCCCAGAGCAAGTAAGCTATTATCAGAGGCAAGAACATCCCACTGCTGATGTGCAGCAACCCCATTGCGCCCTGCAGCTCAACCCCCCCTCCCAGACAGTGGTCACTGAATATTGCTGCTATTACTGCCGTTGCTGTCCGTGCCATTAGTCTCTGTGGAGATTGCCTTGTTGATGGAGTTAAGGTTGGCATCGGATGGCACGTCTCTGCGCGGAGGCATTCGCTCATTAATTCGATCTAAGCCTTTGGCCTCTTCGAAGCTAGTGATCTTATGCTGGGGTGAAAATCCTTTGATAGCTAAATAAAGGATTATTAAAAAGTAAAATTAGCAAGGTAAAACTCTCGGCAGCTTTTCCCCCAACTCAGCAATGACTGCAAAAGTCCTTCTTTGTGAAGGCGGCAACAAGATCTGACATGACCTTAACGTACTCGGAACGAGCTGGGGGTTAACCACCACCGTCTCTTGCAATACAACTATTGTTTTTCAACAAGATCAACTTCCAGTATTTGATTGTCCACTGGAGCTCAGCTTAAAATGCTAAGAAGCTGACATGAAACTACAGTTTGCAGTTAGGAACCATGCTTAGGGCACAGCCATGAGCCAGTGAGTTAGCATTTGTCATCATCCCTTACAGCCTTAAAGACACTGTGGCTCGCTGTAACATCCGTAATCAGGCAAAACTCCCATTTGACTTTCAAAGACCAGGGGGAAAAGCATTAGTCAGTTACAGATGGTGATGACATGGTGAGACCAGTTTCTTTGGGTACACATTAAAGCTACAGGAAATGTGGGACAACCCTACAACAGGTTGCCTTCTATTCTCAACGCAAGGTGAGCTGCTTGCTGATAGCTCAGGGTAGTTACCCTCCCCGACTTGTCCCTGGACAGCTTGAGTTAAACAGCAGTAACACCGTGTAACACGGACCAGGGATAGCGTCATTTTGGCATATTTGTACAATTTTACTTTGGAAATGCACTGACAAAGGACCAAAGTTCCAACTGAACCTGAGGACTCTTGATTTGCCCTTCAGCAGCAACATCAATGAGGCCATACCAACCTCAGAAAGCAGCTACAGGCTGAGGAATTTATCTGTAGAGAGTGATTTTTATTTCCTTTATTTTTTTCTGTCTTTAATTGAAGAGTTGAAGATCTTTAGATTTAAAGCAAAAGAGAAAAAAGCACTGTAGGCAAACAGCGGGTCACAGCTCCATAGATAATTTGTCATCGCCTTCTGTGTGTTTTTCTCTTATCTGCACCAAATCAATGCACTGCACTTCCAGAACTGGCACTTTTGCTATGCCTCTATTTTAACATGCCACAGAGCAGAAATGGTGTGTTAGTACCAGGAAACTGCAGACTCCCTCAGGAGAAAATGGTAGGGGAGTTTCAAAGATCAAATTCAATATTCCTTCCCTCCCTTTATCTCCTCTTTACCCCAAAGTACTCCTGCTCTCCTTTCAACATGCAGTCCTGAGTCTGGATAAGCTGGTAACTTCTGTTGAAAAAAAAAACAAACCCAAAAAAGGAAACAAAGCCCAAACCCCGGAACATCCCTGGTACCAATCTACCACTCCTTACATTTTAAGGGGAGCGAGGAAAGCATTTTCATGCTGATACTTTTGCCAACCATTCCTGTGAAAACTGATAGATCCTGTTTGCCTCAGGATTTAGTTCCTTAGCCAGTTTCACAAACGTTATATTGGAACTTTGTGAAGTGCATGGGTTTTAAAACATGTATTATACTTCAACTCAGAAAACAACATCATCATAATGGTGATTAGTCAAGTGAGCAGTGATGGAACAGTGAAAACAGAACAGGCCCTACAGTGAGGTTTTTTCAAGTTTCTTTTTTTGTTTGTTTTTGGGTTTTGTTTTACTTTATCTTCTACCACAAAAATGAAGACATTTAACAAACACCCAGGCCAATCCCTTAAAGCAATAGTTTAATGGATGGCTGTGTTGAAGCTGAAACACTTGCTATATCCTGGAGCTTGCCAGTAGCACAGCCCAGTTGGTGTTATTGGGCCCTGAATCAAACTGCAGAAAGGATGGTTGGTAAAGGGCAAAATGTTTTCTCCATCTTTAGCTTTGTCTATACAGACTAGTCATTAAAACTACGGTTATGGTGTCTAACTAGCAAAGATGGCAAAGCAAGAATTAATTGAAGGGCGCATATTGTAGGAATGGGGGGGCACACTCAATAGACCGTATTTCAAGCAGACATGTTATCTTCTGTAATACTGAGGAAGGTGCTCTGCGGTAGTTGCTGGTCAGACAATGAGTATTAGCAGTTTACATTAAGAGTGTACTAAAACACAACACATAGTCACAGAAAATCACAGAAAACAGCCAAACTGTCAACAAGAATGCACACTGCAGATTAGATATTGCCAATAGGAATAGATAATTCCAACATAAATAGCAGCTTACTCACTGCTATTTAGAAAGCAGTTGTATTTTCTCTTACTTGTTTGTTCTGTAATTTTATTCACTGCTTTACAAAACTGAAAAACAAATTCAACTGGCCAAAAGGGCACATCTTACCAACAGACAGCAATCAGATTTTTACTTTTATTCACTAAAAAAAAAACCCACAGAAAATTTGAGAGGGGCAAGAACAAAATACAACTGAAGAATTTTGTTTTAAAGGGGAATTCTGAAAATTCTTCTTCCAAAATTTCACAGTGCTGGATGAATACTGTGCATCCACATTGCAATACGTGATTACTGAGGTTTTAACCGTAGCGATAAAACCGCTTCAGAGTTAAGTTAGAGGTCTGTCAATAAGCACCATGATTTTCTCATACTAAACATTCACAAATCTTCCGAGGCAGTCGGTCACTTTGTATGTGTAGCTAAGATGGTGCTGGTGTTAATGGTTGTTCTAATGTTAATAACCAGTGTGTAAACTGCCACTACCAGAGGAAGCAGACATCTTGCAGACAAATGTCTCATGTTGTTTTACTTTTAAAGAGAAACAGAAACATGCTGAACTGTAACAAAAGACCAATAAAAAGTTTTTACTAGTGACCTAAAAGAAAGGAAACAAACTGAAGAAGAAAAAAAAGAAAAAAAAAAAAAGAAAAAAACATAACAAAAAGAGAGAATATTTATAATAAGCTGTGTGTTTGCCTAGACCAGAGATTGCTGAGAGTACTTTGAGGCAGAGGCAAAACCTAGCCTCCAGCGTACAGCTTTTGAGCTATGTGTCACAGAGTATTTATGAGCTGCTGCCAAGTTATGTCCCATGAAATCCAAGTCCCCTGATCTCCTGTGGCATTACTCAGTGCTTAGTTCAACGTACAGCAATTCCAACATGATTGTAACTTTCAGAAAGAAATAAAACCACAACAGCAGCAATGGAAAAAAGAAACAAAAAAAACCCCAAAGAACCAAAAAACATTTTCCCCTTTAAAGCAATTACATTTTGGTTAATACCGAGCCACAATTGTTAGCCCAACACCCACACAATCTGTACAAGCTACAGCAAAATGAATACACCCAGCAGAGCCCTTGTCTGTTGTGGCACCAACAGAAAGGGGACTGGCCAATTTACCTTCATCAGCCTCAATAGCCTCAACAGTAGCTGAAGAGAAGAAAGGGGTAGCAAAACGAATGAGAAAAATGAGCAGAGGATTTTAACTCTAAGAACAAGTCAGTGAATAGCAAAGGAGCTACAACACTAATGTTACTGCAAGTGCTGGATTTTGGCAAAACAGACAGACAGAGAAATGCTTACATAGAAACAATAATTTGCAGATTGAATTAAGCTATAGTTTGTTCTGAAGCAGAAGTTTCACAAACTAAAGAATTTTAAAGACACATTTGAGAAGTTTTCTTTTGACACAAAAGAACTACAAAATGAAAATGTTTTCCATATTGCACATCTGACCTGAAAAGGTCATTGTATAATTCTCCCCATTTTAAATAAGAGCAGTTTGATTTGCCCTGTCAAAAGAGAACGAAAAAATGGCACAAAACTATCACACAAAATTTGTACCACTCACAATGTCACCTTGAAAAGCATTAGCTGCCAGTACAAAGCACAAGAGCCACACGTACAACTTCTCAGAACCATTTTTTGTCTCTCTCCTGACTAAAAGAAACCTCCCCACAGCATAGGACAGAGTCTGCTCAGACAGCTTTGCCTTTGCTTGCAATCTCACCCAGTCTGCTCAATCTATAAGCATCTTTCTTGTCAACCACATCTCTGAAAACAGCATTCTTCTAATATTTTATTTAGAGCAGTGGACATGGATACAAGATTGAAAGCTGTTGGACCTCTAGTATTGCAAAGCCTGGTCAGAGAGAGAAAAGTTTGTAACTGGGAGGTTGCTACAGTATTATGAATACCATGTTACCACTGTTTTGAAACCATTCATTGTTCTTGAAGACATAATTTCATTTGAATTCCACCCATCAGCTTTAGCATGAATTTGTTTCTACAGTCAGAGATTTAGAAGCTGATACAGAATCAGCAAATGCAATCCAATTTAGCAATAGTACAGCTCAAATATTTAGAAAGAAACTTTGATTTTTCAAGAACTTCTCTGGTTTAGATAATAGCTAAAGAAGCCAAGTTTTTTGGAATCCCTCTCTTCCTTTTTGTCTTTCTTTCCCCTATGTAAAAGATTTTTCATCATCCATTAAATCCAAACTTTTTTTTTTTTTTTTGTAGTTATGATGTTAAATATGGATTGAGTTCAATACTAAAACATGTATACTATTACCTTGCTGCATGGGGAAATGAGAGGAGCTAACCCACATGCACCAAGGTAAGCCTATGCCTCTCAAGCTACTTAGCAAGAGAGATGGCAAAAATCAAAGAATGAAACCAAAGCAAACTTAAAAGGAAACATGACAACTAGGATGGGAAATTAAAACAAATAACCAGATCCAAACCAGCACTGACACATTAGAACAAAAATGACAACTGAAATGTATACTTCACAACAGAACATACTACTCATATTTTCTGTTAATACATATGGTAATGTGAATGTATGCTTAACAGAAACTACGTAAACTACAGAGTATTTGGTGAATGGGGCACTACATGTTAAGTAATGCAGAAACTTGTGTATAGTAATGTTTTACTGAGCCAGAATACTGCAGTATGAGGAGATTTTCGTTTTAGCCATGGTAACAAGAACTTCAGGCAATTTGCTCAAATCCATTTCTATTCCTAACATTTTGCTAGTGCAGCAATAGCAGTTTCCTTGAACCAAATTTTCTGACAAATGTAAAGAAACTATATGGAGAAAAGCCTAGGTAAACACCAGAACCCCATTAAAAAAGGCATCCTGTGGAATCATATTGCAGCATTTTCAAAGCAGAACGTTACTATGCCCATAACACACAAGTCATCAAAGAGAGAAAAGGAAAGGAAAAAAAAGGGAAAAGAAGGTTTACCACCATATACCTGAATCTTCTAGGTAAAAGAGACAGTAAAGGGAAAAATACAGAGAAAGAATGCTCCAGGAAAGAAACAGGAAAACAAGAGGCTGAGACTGTGTTAAGGTTATAAAGCATTTCTATTTCTTATATCCGCTGCCAAAAGAATCTCAGTGAGAAAGAGACATTCTTATGTGCCTACAATATACTCTACAGCAATAAACACAGGAAAAAAAAAAAAAAAGAGAGCTTACAGTAGTAAATTAAATACTTTGCAGCTCCTTATTCCAAAAGGAATATTTTATCAAAGGCAGCCTTGCTACAGACTTAGAGAATTCCTGTAACAAGAAGCAGTTGGTATAAAACTGAACTGACAATCTGAATTGTGTTTGTGTACAACGCAAACATGGTGTTTTGTAAGAGCTTCCCTTTACTTGGCCTTAAATCAGAGTGAAATTGTTCTCATGCTGTCACCTAGAATTGCTAGGAGAGAAAATCTAATTCTAGAGCTATTTTCCATTGGTGATTCTCTATAAGGAAGAACAAATCAGATAAAATAGGAGCTTGTTATTATCTAAGCTGAACCTCCAGTACTCTGTGTATCAAAGGCTGCTCTTTAAAAAGCCAAACCCATGCTGTAAAGTGTGGAAACAGCGCACTTCACAAGTAATGCTGATCTAGCATTTTGAACAGTAGATTTCAAGGGATTTCCACCCCCCCCCCCCCCCTTTGAAAATTAGTGGTATATAACAAGCTTTGAGAAGCTGCCCTACATGAACTACCCACAAATGCTCCAGTACAACAAACCACCTCATTTATTCTGTCCTTGATTTTTTTCCTGAGAAAACTGTGATTTCTTTTCTTAGGTTCTGCAGCTGAAAACCAACTGTGTGTTGTTTATTTTTTACACATAATGACACACAGAGGCAAACATGCTTACCGCTTTGCAGTGTTTGCTTTCCTCCAGAGAGCACACCACTGGGCAGCATTCCTGTTGGAGTCAAACCTTTCAGCGTCAGCACACTTTCACTCTCTTCTCTGCAGAAGGAAAAAAAGAACAACCCGTAAACACCAGACATGCTTCACCTGCCTTGCAATGATGTTATTTTCAATCTCCTTATCAGGACAGGCTGAATCTGGGATACCACTAGTGCTAGTGCAGTTCCCTCACTGCTATGTAAGTGGTTCCCCTTTGCACTACGCCATACACAGAGTCTCACTACAGTTAACACTGTAACCTGCATCTATGAAACAAACTATGACATACATTTGAGTATGTATATACATACACATAAAGCCACAAAGTCGATAAGAGGAGGCCCAAAGAAACAGTTATTGCCAACGATATATTTAAGCATTTTATACTATGTGGTCCAAAATCAACTTAAATCGTTGTTTTGCTTTTGCCTATACCAGCAGTCAGGTGCATTATTTATTAATGATCATCAGCCACTTAAAAAAAAAAAAGAAGGCAGCTAAAAGCTCATTAAAATTAATAAGCACTTACTAGCACTGTTCTTCGTGGGTTTGTATGCTAAAAATAATACTGAATTCAGGAAAAATGTTTTAGAAAACCAAAATATGTTTTGCCAGTCTTCAAATACATACAGTTTTTAATACAATGGCTCTATCAGACAGGCCATTAAATACAGCTTTATGTGAGTACTGAAATGCTGTCTGTGATGACATACTTTCTCAGTAACAAAACTGACCTCAATTCTTTAAGAGAAACCTATTTTGAAGTGCTTTACTTTGAAATACATAAGGACATTAAGCTGAAGGAAGCAAATACAATGAAAGAATTTAGTTCCACATTCACTTGGGGATAATGTGGCTTTGTCTATCACAACTGTCTCAGCAATTCTACTACTTACACTTTTCTTCAGACCTATGTGCCCTGAATTACTCAAGTATTTCAAACAACTCTTGTTTACCTACTACATATACTCAAGTTCTATTTTTACTTTGAAAATTGTTCTCCTTGTATGCACTTTTCTTTGTGTAATAGTCAAAATCAAATTGTGACGGTTTTCCTTGCAAGTTTCCCAAGCAATTAGAATTAATGCAACAGCCAAATTTCCAGAATTAACACAGTATTTGCACCATCAAGAATTACACATCAAAGTTTTTGCCTTCTCTTGATTATTTGCCACTGCAAGCAAATGCTTAATCTGCATTTTAAATTCAATCTATTTCTTTGTTGGTTTTTTTCCTTAGATTAAACTGCAGTGGCACTTTTAGCTTCACCTTCATAGCATGTATTTGTTCACTGTATTTCTATTACCTTTAAAATGCATATTCCCCAGAAACCTCTGTATCACAAATTCTGACACTTTTTTAGCCTTCAGTGTTCCTTATTTTCTACCTTATGTCTTTTACTTCCATTTTAAGAAGAGGAAAATAAACTGATTAAATATTTTATTTACCTCCTGCTGTCTAAATATATCCAAAGAAAACTCAGACTTGTGAAAGTAAGTTGGAGAGAGGCAATGACAGGGTACCATGAGGTCTTCCACTGAGCTTAAGCCAATCTTTCTATGATGGCTACTCTCAGCAAAGCCCATTTAGAACATTTGAAACTTAATATGACACAATTTTTATATCTAATTTTGAGACTAAAGTGGCTGAAAATATCTCAGTTTTACATTCAGGTTATATCCTTGAGGAAACTGACTACTCCACATCAGAAAAGAGATGTTTGACTGAGCCCTTTGAAGGTGTTCAGATCAGGTGCTGATCATTCAGAAACACTTTTCAAGAATTAGTGAAATAAATGTCAGAAACCAACCATGACTCAAATAGCAACTTCAAAAGTTTCTGAAACAGGCTGGATTAGATGGCAGTGCCACTGCAGTCTGTGGGTTACACACAGTTATCAGAGTCTACGTGTTACATGTGGGTTGTGCTGGCAAGACCGAAAAGATAACCCAGCCTTTTCTACAGGAACCGTTTCTGCAAGATTAACCTTATGTCATTTTTGCTTTTTGATGTCTAGAGCCTGGCACCTAGCTGAGGAGCATCAAATTTTCCCATCAAAAGAGAAGAAGAGGTGGCTGGAAGACTGGTCAGCAAAAGTGTGCACTGGAGATACTTGTTTATTTGCTGACCAATCGTCTGACCACAGTAAAGATAGGGTATATTTGCTGGTTAAAGCTAAGGGAAAACAAATATACACTTCATTCTCAGTCCTTCCTGCAAAGTTTTAAGGTCCACCAGTAACTATGTAAGTCTCAGCAGTTTCAGTGAGTGAGCCACTAGTTTCTCCTCTACTGGATACAGTCCATTTTGGCCTCCTGGAGATGTTGAGATGCATGTGGTAAGGGTAAAAAAATGTCTCATGAATATCCCTTTCTAAGATGAATTTCACTGCTTGTCAGGAAAGGTCATGACTGATTCCCATCAGTGCCTTAAAATGTTAATTTTTGTGAAATAATTTAAGAGGGCTCGAAGTTTCATATGGTGCTAAAACCCTAAGCTATGAGGCTTATGCAGATCACTTTCAAGAGGGCACATGCAAAAATTACCATGCACCCTTCTTCCACCCCGAAACCACTGAAAAGCTTCTGCCCCATAGCTCCCTTAGAAAAAGTCTTTGATGCATAGGTGATGTCAATCGTCTTGCCAAAATCAAATATACCAGCTGTGCACCTAACTTCAGGCCCTTCTGTACATTAAAGTCCATGTTACTGCTGAATTAATCCTATATTTCAAAAGGTTCTCCACAACAAAATACAGCAACACCAGAAGCTGCAGTTCAAGGTTATGAGAGAAAGCCAGGTTTCCAAAAACTTTAGTTTGCTCAACTATCATCAGAGAAAAATAATGGTGCTGTTTTACAAAGGTGGTAGCGATGTCAGCTCCAGGCTCTTTGCCAGGCTTGGTACAGAGGAGCAGGTGGAAACATTTGATTGCTCCCCTGTCTTGTTTAGGGAAAAGGCAAGATGCCAATTTTCCTTTTATTTTATTTCTTTTTTTTATGGGTACCACTTTAAAGGAGCTTGTGCATCACTAGTAATTCACATATAACACTTTGGGAAGCCCAGGAACAAAGTCCTCCATCTCACTAAGCTATTTAAAGCTATGCTGCTGCAATCTGCAGCATGTGGGCGAAATGCTGTGGCCATGCAAAGCCCCACCGACAACCTGCCCACTGCCTGCATGCTAAGGAAATCTCAAATCAAGCAAGTTTGAGAGTTTCAGCTGAAATGAAGAGTGTATTCTTCAAGTAACTATTTTTGTTTCCTTTTTTTTTTTTTTTAATATCAATCATATAAGCATACTAATACATATTTTAAAAAATCCCCTGATTTTGCACTAACCATAATAGCCATAAACTGACTACAGCAAAGAACATACAATTTCCTGCGTAAAAAAACCCCTCTGCTCAAAGGGAGGGAGAACTCTTGTTTTCTATATTTAGACTTCAGCACAGCACAGCACAGTACAGCATGTTTTCTCTTCTGCTCAGAGACATCAAATGAAGAGTTCTAAACATTGGGTAGCAATTAGTTACTCATGCTCATGTGTTTGGGGAAGTGCAGCCTAAGGTAATGATTGCTGTTGTCTGCACAAGGACTTCCTGGTTTTTTAGTTAAATCACCCTAATGCTTTTATCTAATCATCTTTACTCATGGCTGTAGCAGCAACTGTGGGTGACAAAGTGGGACAGTTGGCTTCCTTTTTAATAAGACATGACATGAAACATACCCTTTTTCTACATTTAACTCTTGCCTCACAAGTTAATTAGTAGACCTGGTGAGCAAAAAGTCTTTCAAAAAAAAGAAAGGGTCACTGCAATTTTCTTTGCTGATGCCTTTTGTTTGTCTGTTTCACATTCAGCAAAAGCCATGAGGAAGATTATTCAGAGCCATAATAAATAGAAGTACTGTATAAATAAAACAATCTTTAAAAGGTTCCAGTAAAACACAGTTGGCTGGTATTTAAAATATCAAATTTGCTGTTTGATTAACAGTAGAGTGCTTTATGTAATCATTGAAAGATGTTCCTTAACATTAAAGAGCTGAAACAGCACAAACCCTTACCTTAACACTGAGAAAACTCTAGC
>JBCJKH010056397.1:18061-28289 GCA_039877255.1 Loriculus beryllinus
CTGCCATTTTTCCTATTGCTCGTATCTTGTTCCTTATAACCTCCTTTCGAGCAGCAGCTGTTGCTCCTATGGAAAACACATTAAAAACAGTTATAGGGATTTGTAAACAATATGTCAGTGCTTTGAACTCTAAATACAAGAAACATCTTATTAAGCCACATTTAGATGCAAACCTGAAAACACCATTTTTTTTGTTTATCACTCAGGACTGATTGCTTTTGACCAATGTAGCTATTAGTACATTTAGAAACTCGATCCTTTTCCTGCTACACGTTAAAGCTGCATGTTTTTTCACTGTAATCTAATTTTCCATTTCAAAACCACTTTCCGAGATCATACTCTTCTGAAAACAAATTTCTTCAAAAACTGAAAATGCCAAAAAGATACTCAGCATGAACAGTGCCAAAACCATAAAAAAGGACTTAAAAGTTAACAAATGGAGTTAAAATCTAGTTCATAATCTTATAATTTTAAGTGAAAACAATCACATTTAATTTAATTTTCTTGAAAACCTTTACTGGGTTAAGCTCAAGGGAAAAAGGGTTCAGTTAGGGTTTTCCCACCCCTACTTAAAAAGTATTTAAATGGTTATGAAACCTAAAGGCAGAGTTCTGAAGACCAGAATGAAATGGTAGGGATTGTGTTGGCTGGCTGTGCTTAAGAGCTCCATACAGCAACTTCCTGCTTGTCACTGCTATAGCCTGCTCAAAATTACAATTACTTCGAAATTTGTGAACTCACACTGTAATGTGCCTTAAATAAGCAAATAAATAAAAAGGCATACTGGAACAGAGACTACAGTTCAACCAAATTTGCATGTACACTTCTTACTTGGATATCATCAAAACCATAAGTATTATTTGTGCATCCAAGAGAGCCACCTGAATGAGAAAACCAAAGTTATCAGGATGAGGAATTCCTTTTAAAAAGGACCTCCCATGTCCCCAAGGAAATGCCATGCTATACTAAGTAAACCATTTAATTACCACAATCCTAACTACATATACTATGAAGTTTCCTCCCAAAGGTTTCTAAATAGCAGGTAACCTTGGCTTGTATCGGAGCTTCAAGAGTGCCACTTGAAAACCACTACACATCACAGTACCACTTCCTTCTTTGCTGCTCCAGAATCCAAGGACAAAACCAAAAATGTCTGTTTTCAGTTCATAGCAAATTGATCCATAGTCCATCATGGAAGCTAAATTAGCAGAAAGGGACAAAAAATTAGGGAGGCAGTTATGGCAGCATTGAGGACAGCCTCAGGGAGCCAAGGCAGTGGCAGCGAGAGCTGCTTGGGGGTACTGGGCAGGAGAACAAGGTAAACATGGGTGATGGGTGCAAGAGGTGAAAAGCTGCAGAAGACACAGCCATGGGGCCTTGCCATGCAGACCTTTCTTTGCTGTATTATGAGCACAAAGCAACTTCAGCCTGAAGGGCTCATAATGAAATACAGGCTCCACTGAACTCAATGGCAAAAGTCCCATCTGCTTCAGCAGCAGCAGTGATTCACTCCTCTGTGCAGTCACAGCTGCTCTGGGCAGTGCTGGTGAGGTCCAGCACTGCCATGCAGGAGACTTGCTGGGTTGCTTCTGGGAGCTGACTGTGCAATGACTCTCACAGGTTTAGTTTTCTTCACCCATCTCTGCTGATGGCAGTCCATGGCTCTCTTATCCGCACTGTCATCTTTCCTATGGCAGACTTCCCAACTGTAATTAAACTTGAGACCACTGCTGGAAATGCAAGCATTGCTTCATGATAAATACTAGATGGCTAGGTGGCCTGGCTGATACCTTGGCACTTTAGAAGAGATGAAAAGAAGGTACTTTTTTTCCCCTGTGCTTAAATTTAAAAAACTAATAGCCATCCTTTGCAAAAAACCTTTCGAAATTTAAAATAAACTCAATTGACAAGTGCTAGAGCTGTTCAAAAGAAAGCTAAGAAACTGTAGGAACAAATATCATGGATAACAATATAAAAGTTCAGGATGAATTTCACTGTAAGTTTTCACATTATGGTCAAGATCAAGTTTAACCCCAAACAGTGCAAGGTATTAATGCATTCTTTCCAGGCATCTCTAATTGTCTTCCTAGACTGTCTTGAAACTATGAGCTTGTATCTTGAATTCAAACTGAAAGAAACTATGCTGAGAATGATGGCTTTCAAATCTCCCACACATAAAGGCAAAAATATAACGAAAAGATATAAAAAACTATAAAGATAAAAAAAATAAAGATACTAAGTCTTAGGCATAAATGTCTAATTCTAGACAATAAAGAGTGGGAGAAACAGCTGTAATTCAGCTGCAACTGAATTAAATATATTCATAACAGCTTAATGAAAAATTTAAATTAAACAGCAATGATTCAGCTCAGTTCTTCAAGAAACCTGCCTTGGTTACTACAATCTTGCTGAATTCCACTCTCAACATACACAAAACATTCTTTTCAGCCTTTTTTTACCCTGAAAACACTTAAACACAGTTTGTCTTTTTCTTTTTCCCCCAAGTGTCACTACCCCTAGTTGTTTATTACAAACCCACACCGTTCTAGATTTTATCAGTATATTCAACCTTTTTCAATCACTGCTTAACTTCCAGAAGATTTGAGAACTGAAAACAGCAAATACAACTTATGACTGAAGTGAAACACAATGCCTTGCACTTAAATGTAAAATAAGAATGGAAAAAAATACTTAATCATACACCACAACAGGCCTAAAGGGAGTATTTTGTTTCTCATCAATACACAAAAAAGGTTACTAAAAAATACACTTAAAAAATCTTGGTGTCTATTGAATTTCCTAATTCGTAACAGAGCTATGAAAATGACTTAAAATGTTCTATGTTTATTAGATTAGTAAATTAATGATTTTATTTCTGCTTTTTTTTTGAACATTATTTTCTAAATTGTGCACCTGATATTTACAAGGTTTCATTACCCTATTAGTATTGACTGAATACCACTAATCCATACAGTATCTGACTTCCCTAACTATTTATACATCAATCTTAGACTCACATTTCAAATTTGAATACTCTGAAATTCACTATTACTACAAATCCTTATAAATTACTTCAGCTACTCTTAAGCATACACTTAGGTGAAAGTAAATGGGTCATAACCTGAGAACTGGCTATGGGCAAACGAGTTAATTTTAGCCTTTGCAGACATTACCCAGATATCCTCCTACTCTTCTTTCATAGAATAATAGGATTGTTTAGTTTGAAAAGATCTTTAAAAGATCTTTCAATATCTAAACAAACCCTAATTAAATGAAGGAACTTAAAAAACCAGTGTGAATAGAATGAACACAGCCAAGTTTAAGATTGGAGTAGAAAAATTATTTGGGAGGTAGAATAAAAGCTTTGAATCTTCAGTAATATAACAAGTTCTATTGGATTTCAGATTTGTAGCATCCAAACATAGATCTTGCAAGCTGGATATGTAGGACTTATGTGAAATACAATTTAGACCTTCAGATTAAGAAGCAGAACATTGGGGAAAAATAAAGGAGACTATAAAGTTGGAAAATATTCTGAGATGTAGGACTGAACAGACAGAAAATAATACTGAGGAAAAAGGCCAAATCAAAATCTCTCACTGGTATCCTAATACATTATGTATTATCTGATTAAGCATAAGGAAAATTAATGAAACTTAAGCCTTCCAACTTATTGAATACCTTTCTTCTGTGCACAAATGGGATCTTCTTATGAATTCCAAAGGGGGGGGAGGAGGGGGAAGAAAAAGATCAGTGATGTTTGTAGAATGAAAATAAAAGATAATACAGAACACATTTGACAACATCAATGGAAACGTAATGTTTAAGTAAAGTCTGAAAAACAGAAAAGAAACAAATTAGACAGGGAATATCCAAAAGGAAAGAAAAAGATTAAGAATGATGGGGGTGGGGGAAAAAGAAAACTTTTCAGTTTAAAGCCTTGTTAGTACATTTTGCAGGAAACCAGCATGCAGGCAGAAGATCACCAGCAAAGCTTAGCCTTGGTGTTACCACCCCTTGAACGCACACTTCCTCCTACATTACTGCAGCTGCTTTGATAAGGCTTAATCACTTCTCAAAACCAGCCCCCCGGTTCACGTGGGGTGTGCCTGCCTCATGACACTTCTTTTCTTAGAGGAAACAAGCCAATTGTTCCAGCTTATTTATGTCTGAGATCTGAAAGAATAGCTTAGTATGATAAACATGTCTGCTGTTTCTTCCAAACTCTGTGCTATTTACTGCGTACATATTTAAATGGCCCAGCAGCATACAATTAACAAATCCAAAGAGCACCACGGTATTGCATTTTAAAATTAACTGTATTTGAAAGCAACACAAGTGTAGCACTCAGTGCTCAGGCGCAACTACACCAGGACACGGTTTTTGGGGATCTTGGTTATTTAGTGCATGCTGCTAGGCTAGTGCAGAGGCAGAGCATACCAACGTGCCATAGTATGGCTCTTATGAATATTGCTTTGGCATAGAAACAAACATACCTGGCCAAATAAATGAATGTATAAATAAAGATATTAAAATGCCCCTCTGCAACCAACTCCCAGAGATGAGGTATACTTTGCAGCACAACTTTTCTGGTTTAGAGGAAGAACAAACATAAACCAGTAGGAAAAACGTTCAACTTCTCTCCTAGTAATAATTAACTCATTGAAAAGCTAAAACTCTCTCACCAGGTAGTATCATGAACACCCTTATCAAGGCATTGGTAAGTAACTGAGACCTAAGGAGGACAAGGCCTTTGCTTTTGCTCTATCAGTCTCTGTGTTAGTTAGTGCTCAGCTTGCCCTGGTAGTTGATTGCACTGAAGATCTGTGGCAAATTTTGCCTGCCACTGTTAACAGCAGAACCAGGTTTTGATTGGCAAAAGAAGCTTGACTTGGTAATTCTCTTCAGGCTCGGACTACAGCACTGTACTGGGGAACCTGTATTCCAACTGCAGAATAATTGCTGCACTGTGACAGCATCTTTTCCATGAGAAGGCTGTGAGCTACACCTTTGAAGGCAATACAAAAATTAATGCAGGTAATTTAGGAATGTCTTTATGCTAAATCATGATAGTGATGCATATAAAGCAAGCAGTGCATTTGTGTCAAGTTGTCTATTATATTACTGCACCCTTTTAATTACCTTTTTTTTCAATCACGTGCATGAGGCTAGAAATGCTGCTAATTAAAATAAAACAGGACTTCAACTATATGCTGGCTAGGTAGAAGTATTTGCAGCTCCTGTTGCTAAGTGATACACTTGATGCACAAACCGTTACAGCACATGAGCTAATGCTCACACAAGACATTTTTTGCTGGATCAGATTACATCGTAATCACCATAGCAAACAGGAAAGAAAAAGTACAACAAGGGGAAACTATAAGAGATAAGAAAACTTGACCTATCACATTCTCTTGTTTTCAAAATCAGTGAATCCAAAAGGCCAAAACAGGTCAGCAGGGATGTAAGGGACAAAGGGCACTATGACCGCTACTTAGGCTTTCTCCCACTAAGCATACACAGTAACTGCCTACCACAAATCCATCAGATCCCATGATGTGTTTCCTTAGGCAAAATAACAGATAAAAAATAAAAAAAAAAAATTAAAAAATAAAAGGGAGAACACATGCTGTTGAGCATCCTGCTCATGGCTGGATGCAACATGCATGACTCAGAACCAAAAATAACAATGATAATTTAAAAAAAGGGCTCAGAAGAACACCATGCAGTGAGCTCAGACAATATTGATGGGGCTTTGTTTTGAAAGGGGAAGTGAGAGGGGAACACAGAGGGCAAGAAAGTGTAAGAGAATATAGCAAATGAATGATCAGTGCAAACCATAGTGATGGATCATTCTCATTACATGTGGGAACCCAGGTCAGGGCATGTTCAAACTGCAAGGAGAGAAAGGAAATCAGCAGCGAGCCCTGGAAACTACTGATGATATAAAAACCAAGCGATGATTCTAAAGGATCATTCCATCAAATAAAACGCACCCACTGCTGCAGATATTAGGCATTTCCTTCTATGGGAACTACTGCAAAAGAAAAATGTCAGGGGGCGAATAGGACTGTACTGCTTCAGTCCTCAAAGGAAGTTGGACAGAAACTACTGAACAGCAGCGGAAATGCTGAACCACTGCAAGACTGTCAATATATAGCCCTTACAGAAGTTGTTCTAAGCTGATAATCATTTCAGTCTGTTTCATCAAGAACACTAATGAAATACATCTTGCAGTTTCTCCCTCAAAAGGCAAGGCCCCAAAGGAAAAACTTAACAGGGAAAGATACTGAATTCAAATCTGTCTAAGAGAAAGAGGATTTTCCTTTGTTGTACAGATAGCAAACCATAACCCACCAGGAAAACATTAAAGATATCACCTTCTATTTAAATTTGAATCAACCCTCACATTTGCTTTTATGCCTAAATCCAGCCTTTTCCATGTGCACAATACCCATAAGCCCACCTTGTCCAGTGGGCTGGAGGTACAAATGTGTGTCCATAGCAAGCTGCAGCACCAGCACCACAGATACCATTTCACAGCTCTAAGGGGATTAGCCAGGAAAGTAGACATGAACATATGCCAGCTCTGACTTTAGCTACACATGCTGCAGAAGACAACATTTCTAATATCTTCCCTAACATAATGTTTTACACAGAGAAATCATTCACACAGAAAAAAACGTGAAAGCAGATTTAAGACAACAATAATAGCATTACAGTACCAGGAACAGTCTAATTATTCTTCATCTGGAAACTTTAACACTGTTAGATATCATTATGCAGCACACACACATGCAAGCCCAGAGGATTTCAGCCTGTCTGCCTGCAATGCTGCAAACTCCACGTCTGGAGGAGTGCTGTGATGGAGAGGCGTGATGTGGAGTCATCCTCCTCACATTAAAACCACCATAGATGCAGAGACCTCCTGCAGCTGAAGAAGGCTGCTGTCCGCAAAGACTCCTAATGCTTTATCATTTCTGTCTGCATTTGAAAATGTGCTCCTGAATTGCAGCTTAGGCATGGGGACGCTGACACACTAGAGTTTTTAGAAAAGGACTACAGGCATTGGCCTGCCTACACTCATGCTATGGAAGTTTATAGTACAGCTTTAAAAGAAAGTATTCGGCCAACGCTGAATTAATTTAAAATCCTTCCCATAAAGCCTTTGCCTTGGCATTGCATTCAGTGGGATTTCAGCCTGCACTTAAGTGCTTTCTTGAGCCAAGGATTTTAAGCACATGGTTTTGTTGCTACTGTATTTAATTTGACACAGTTTTACTCATTGTATGCCTCCTTACTGTTTCACATGCTGCTTTAATTACACAGTAGCTACTTATTTAAATTTCATGAGAAAAAAACTGGGCACAATATTCAAACAGGTGTTTTCTTCTCTCCACTGATTACTGGTTTCAATACATTCAGTCTTTGTCCCAAGTCCTGCAAGATAATTGTTCATGTCCACACTCTGTGGCAGATGCAGTACAGGAATTTCCATGTGGTCTTTCATAGCAAAATCAAAGCGTTACCATCCATACCCTTCTCCATTGCAAAGGAAACATTTGTCAAAACATGTGATCCACCTTCCTCTCCCAGAGATTAAAAATAAAAGACTTGGAGAGAGAACTTTAATTATTAAATACAACTTTGTTAAATATTTCTTACTTGAAAAGCTCTTCATTCTCCTTGTTCATTCATTCTACCTGCAAATATCTTGAGAATAGCTGGTAGTGCTAGATTTTCTGGGGTTCCTTTTATTTTTCAATATTTCTTTTATTTTCCCAGATTTTTTTGTTTGTTTGTTTTGTTTTAACACTGGAAGCAGCCATAGTAAGAACATCAGGGATGCACGGAATTTTTAAATTAGTTTTGCTCAGTAGAGAAGGGACATTCTGGAGATCTGCAATTTACTCTTGCACAGCCTAACAGAAACCAGCACCTTGTAAAATAAACTGACTGCTAAGAATCCACAAATTACAAGATATAAAGTGTAATTTACAGTCCAACCAACAGGTACAAGGCAACTTATCATCATATAAAGTCCAACACAAATGGCAACAGAAAGTGATCATTCATCTCTCCTTAGCAGAAATCAGGTCAGAATATTATCCGTGTTTGCATGTCAGTTTTGTTCGGTTTTTTTTTTTTTAGTATTATTATTCTACTGCTTCCTAAAGCCTTTCAGATACACAAGTATTTTAGAAGAGGTGATTAATGAAACATCACAAGTACAAGTCTTCCAAAGTTGTGATACTGATGTTTTAGAAGGAGCTCCGCAGGAAGCTTATTTCATCCTAGGAAGATCATTTAATTGGTATAATTAAACTTTCTATGAGAATCCCTTGGATCTTATGCATGAAATCAACATCTCACCCCTTTGGGAGAACACAATCCAGATTTCACAGTGAGAAAAACAGGTTTTTTAACCAAAGAGTGAGACCAAGGAAAGCGTTAGAGCAGTTTGGAAGATCTATTAATTCTTTCCAAAGCATGCAGTGAGCAAATCCACTGGAGTCTGGCATAACAGTTGCTTTCAGCAGCACATAACTTAAATGGGACTCAGAATATTATCCCAGGGTTAGTAAATAACCTTTTCAAGTAATTTCAAGGCAAACAACCTCAATCAAGGGCAGGAGGCTCTTACCATCAAACCCATCTTCCTCTGTCCCGAGTTCATCATCTGAGCAGATATTCAGCACATTTACCAGCATCTCTGTCACTAAAGTAGAAAACAAATGCAAGATGTTGATATTAAGCTTCCTTGGTGTGTCAGAGAGCAAACTCTAGCTCTAGTAGCGTCAATGAAGATTCAGTACAAAACCAGCACCCACTTTTTAAACAACATGGCCTTGTTTTATGCATGTAGTAATATAAGCTTGAAGTGTCTTGCGTAATTAAAAAAGTACAGTTTTCCATAACAATTGTTCCAAAGACACCACAACAAATAGACCTTTAAAAAAAAGTGTGTTTAAAAACCTCTCTTTCTGCAGTTGTCAATAAACTGGGTAACTTTTGTTTTCTCCTCCTCAACACATTTTCACCAAAGGGGCAGTGCCCCTTGAAATCAGGGCAAATAGACTAGATGATTGTTTAAAGTTCCTTCCAGCTGGAACTATTCTGTATTCGATACAAACATTATTGGTGAATATAGAATATATTCAGCTTGTTTACTTCGTACTTTGCACATGGAAAGGTCAGCCTCAGGCTAACCCCTACGCTAGCCCCAGCTCCACCTGGAAAGGCAGCAGTGAGATACTAACTAGAGAGCACACAGAGTAAGAAGAGACAAAACCCCCAGAAAACCCACTGCCCACAAAAAATCACATCCAAGGAAATGTAAGAGATCAAAAAAGCCAAAGTTATGAGGTAAAATGTGAAATCATTAGCAGATTGAATAGAACTCCACTACATCTACATGTAGAAAGCATCATTAAAATGGTTACCAGGCATGTCTAGTCTTGCACTAGCTACACAAGTTGAAACTCTAAAATTTTTAATCAAGTTGTTATTAAGATCCTCTTCTGTGACAACTATGATGGCTTGAAACATTAGAAGGGTGGGGACAAAGCTAAATTTTTCCTACATTAGTGCAGGATTTAATATTTTCCTTTGACAGGATTAGTGGAAAGACTTTCCACATTAACAACCACCAGTGAAACCAACAGCTTCCTACCTTGGTTGGCCTTTGAAGGAAAAAAAAATCTATAAAGAAAAAGGAAACAAAAATCTGTGTAGAGCATCCTCTTATGTCCATGAGTTTTGCTTTGTGGAGAAAGGGAAAACACCGATTTCACTTCTTGGGGGCTCTAAAATTTCCAAGCAATTGTAAGAGCAACCACTGGGAAGACATGAAGGATCAAACACAAACATACACAGACAAAAAGATCCCAAGAAAAAAGAAGGAGTGCCCATAGTCTCAGAACACCAACAAATCTGGCTGTGCATCCTACAGCCTCAACCAAGGAGGCTGCTAATGTAAACATCTGAAAAACTGGCCTTACAGGACTTTAGCATGTATGGAGAACAGGCCCATCCTAAAAATGGCCTGGCTGAGTTTACAGCTTAAGAAAATGCAAGCTTTTTATCTGCTTCACAAGAATCCGTAACACACGTCATTGTGGATTATGTAATGTCTCCATTAGTGGAAACAGCTGCCTATTCTTTGTTAATTCCTACTTCACTGTCTACCAGCTTTGCTCACAGAGACCTCAGGCTTCTCACCAGTGGC
>JBCJKH010056398.1:0-41665 GCA_039877255.1 Loriculus beryllinus
TTTTTTCTGCCTAAGAAGAAAACTCAACCTTACAAAACTCAGAAGAAAACAAGAGCTACTGAAACTACAACCTTCATACCTGAAAATCCAAGACAAGTTAAAAAGACCCTTTTTGCATCATGAAAGGACAATATATATAGTTACACACTGCTCAAAACATTTTGTTATTTTCTGCAGGAAAAACACTGTTAACATATATTATTGCGGAAGACACCAACATTTTTACAGTATCACTAAAGCAGTAAGTTGTTAAACACTTTAAAAAAATTGTTAAGAGTAAAAAGCAAATGGTGCTTTTGTATCTGTAAAAATTAAAGAAAAATCTCAAAAAGAAATCAGAGCACACTAATAGGCTTTTCTTGAAAGACACAACAGTTAACAAGTCAAAGTAATTAAAGGTAATAACATTATCTGAGCACTAAGAGATGAAATTATTAGGATACTTACAGCAAGAGAAGAAGTTTGCAAACAGGCATTTTTAATTCTTGGAATTAATGAATTTTTCATTGATGGGTAATCAATTAAATTGGCAAATGTGGGAATTATGTTTAGACAAAGCTCCTACAAAAAAAAAAACCAACAAAAAACAACCATATAAGTTTAAAAAGAAACATGCATATTTATCATAAAACTAGTACTAAAATTACTCGATCAAAATTAGTTTAAATTATCTAGTTAAGCTTTACTTTTAAACAAATATTTAAGGAAATACCATGTTCAGATAAGCTGACCTTAATCTATCACTCATTTAAAAATAGCTAGCATAATAAAGCATCGTGATGTGTAAACAGAACAAAAATGGAAAACAGATTTCAAAAAGAGGATAAGTTTATAATAAAATATTTGGATAGCAGGAATATCTTGCATTTTCACATAACACCTTTCTATAAAAAAACTTTTACATCATACTATAACATTTTCCTACGTAACTTAAGCAAGTCTGAATGAGAGACTACCAATAGCAGTGCAGCAGCACAATGACAGACCAAAAGATAAAACAGCATATCAAGATCAAACATGCATAAGCAACAGGAAAAAACCAAACAGAACTGATTTCAGCCCAATCTCAAAAGAGACAGCAATATTAAGTATATGACCGAGTAACCAAAACTACTGATGCAGAAAGAAAAAATAATGCCAGATATTTAGAAACAAAATCCTTTCTCCGTAACATTGCAAAGGCTTTGCAAAGGTCAAAGTCACATTTGATTATCCAAATCCTTCTTGAAGGAATATTTTGTTTATCTCCCCCTCTAACTCCTCAATGCCTCTGGAAGTTAATTCCAATATATGAAAGCCTTTTTTTTTTTTTTTAGAAAAAAGAAACTTATAAAGGGTTAGAAAGCATAAACAAACATTAAAATACAGATACATAATTTTTTTCAGGAGGTATATTAATGATTTTACAGCAAATCTTCCAAGGTAATTATCAGCACACATGTTCTTACCAGTAGGACCTCAGAATGAGTCGCCTCTTGACTGGTAAGAGCATGCATGCCTGCATAGTTTCTGCTGCACCAGAAATGTAGTATAAATGCGCATCCTACTTTTTGCTATGGTAGCTAGTAAGATAAGAGGATTAGAACAAGAGTCATGTGGTCATTCCCTGGAAAATAAGGGAACTATATTTTATTTTAAGAAAACAAATTTTCTTTCAATATTCAGGAAAATATTACACAGCTTTACTTTTTCTTTTTTTCAAGTAAGCAAACACATGTATACAAAAAGTAGACACAGCAGCTTAAAGAAAATAGAAAAAAATATATTTTAAATAAAGGCTGCAATTACTATACCTGGATCTGAATCGAAGGTGCTTCTAAGGCTCTATAAACCATTGGTAGAACACTGTTCTTTATTTCATCTGGTGGAGTTTTGGTTAGAAGCAAGTCCATTTTTTGCAGGAAAATTAACAAGATCTATAAAAAGAACACAATTCAGAATCCAGAAATTTTAAGCCCAGAAACATGTACTTACAATTTAAAATGTGATTATCATATCATAAAAACTTCAAAAGTTTGCTCGTAACTCAGTAAATGTGATCACTTACCATGTTGCTTGCCTGAAGGCATGGAAGACAAAAAGAACTTTGACATATTATTGTACTTTAAAAACAGCAAATACAAATCAAACAAAACATGCATGTTCTAGACTAATCCTTCTGAAGTAAGAAAGCATAAACCTAAGGGAGGATTTCTTGCTTCTATTTACAACATGGTCTTTTAAAATCCACCCACAGAATATCTTTATACACATACTGTTGTCAGAAAAATCAAACTTTCAAAAAAATGTGGGTCAAATGCTGTCCTCAAAGCATCTGATCACAACTCCACATATAAAAGCTCTATTCCCTCTGTATCTAGAATCAAAATAGGGACACAATGAAAAGAGTATTACAGCTACTATATGGACACAAACTACCTTTTATTCTATTTCACATGGAAATTGCCTATCATAAAATCCCCTCTCTTCCCCCATCACATCACATTAACCTAAAAATCAAATCCAAGATAGCACTTTTACATACTGGAATTCACCTTGCTTAGGCTTAGCCATCTGAAAATTAGCTGCTACTCTAAGTTACTTATTCAGGCTCACTCTCCTATGCAGAGAGCTTTGTAACTCGTAAGATTCATGTCTCATCTCAGACAGGTGAGATAATATGCTACAGGTGACATTGACTACCCATCGATAATCTAGACTAATTTCAGAAAACAGGTTAGACTAGATGGATAAACTGCAGTGAATTCTATCACAGGAATAATAAAAAGCCAAGTATTTTATAGGAGGAAAAGATTTCAGTTTTGAAGACTAAAAACACGTAACAATCAGTGTTTGCATTTAACTGGTTTTGCAAATCTGAAAAGGACATGAATGAAACCTGTCATTTAACAAGAAAAGCTCCTCTGAAATATGAACCTGATGTTTGAACATAGACTGTTTTTACACTAAACACTGTACTAATATGGTAATTTAGATTACACAGAAGCAGCTCAGCTGTTTTTCACTGGCTGTCAATGCTTTTCAACTCAGATAACAATGCTGAATCAGTTTTGATTTCTTACTCGTCTTCAAGTAGAATATATTCATGCTGCTCCAATGAGCCGCTTTCATTTTTAGCTGTCTAGGGTATACTTCATACTTTTTATTTATTTAAGTAGAAACTAAGGTGTGACAGTCCCAGATTCACACACACCATCTAATAAGCAAGCAGCAGCAGTTGCACTCTGAACAATAATGCTAAAGATGTACTTCATTCATTAATATCAAGCCCAGTATTTGTTAATGTACATTTTGGTGTACTGAATTAGAATATGAATTTGCAGCAAAGCACATGCAAACTGTCTACAGATTTCTCTAGCTATAAATCAAGGGTTTGCCTACATTGGGAAGCTATGTCAGAGTAAGCTAGGATGTTAATTTACAGTACACCTGTTAGTCTCCAAGAATATGATATGAAGGAGCAGTTTAACTAAATATTCCATTTTCACATTATAAATTCCCCCATACAAAGTCACTGTGAACCCTGGATAACAATTTCTTCAAACTGAATTACAGTAGCTTCCCTATGATACATTCACTTCCTAAGTACCCTATGAAAGCCAAGCAATAGGCCAGCCCCTTATACAAATCTAGAACATCTTGAGAGAGCGTTTGGAATAAACACTGGCACCTTCTCTGTCTATCCCTCTCCACGAGTTACAAACACAAAAGAACAGAATATTTTTGCCTTGCACAGTCAGACCTGGAATTACTTAAACTTTGCCATACTGAAAAGACCATAGAGTAACAGTGAAATAAGTTACCTAGTCTGCATTAAAAATGTCAACAAAAGGATTTAATATATAGTATCTAGAAAGCTACAGAAAAACATCCCAAAGCTTGCTCTTGATGAGCTGACTCCAAGTCTGTATTTTGGTTCCCTCATTTCCCAAGAAATAAACCAGCTCTTGCACCCATCATGCTCCAAATGCAAAACTTCTGAGACAAACATTTTGCAATGAGCATCGTCTCACAAATCTGATGTTAAAAGTAGCAAAACAGAATGTTACGTTTTAGTATGAAACAGCATAAATGAGATATTCACTGATTTTTGAATAGTTAGATGTTTCATTTTTCAATACAACAGCAAAGCTAACATGAAGCCTCATTGTACCAAAGTAAACAGAACTAAATAGTTCTAATTTTCTGAGGTATTCCCAGTTACACAGTTCTCTCCTTTCCCTCCTCTCCCATACATGGAAGTTCTCTGATCTGGTTTTCTGAAACCCATAAACAAAAGGTCGACTCGTTCATTCCTATGTTTATCTTGCTCCTTTAGTGCCCTGCAGTGAATTAATAGCATCTAACAGTAAAACAAGGTGAGCTAGAAGGAATGCACAGCTGCCTTTTATCTATGGAGGCACAATGTTTATTATCAATAAACAGTGCTCTTAAGAGAGTGTCAAAGGGTCAAAGTTGCACCTTATCCACTCCACCCAGTGACAGCAATGTGGATAAAAGGTATATAAAAAAAAAAGAAAAAAACACCTCATAAGTTCAGCTACTGCTAGAATACGTGCAAATATTGTACTGTACAACCCTGTTTGGATCAGCTAGGTAAGTTATAAAATGCTTACAAATATACCTTCTACAACCAACCAAAAATAAGAATTGATTGGTAAACGAGATTTTTCTTTTTTTGCTAATCTCATCTACAAATACAGATAAACCCCCAGAAAACCCATATGAAGAAGCAGAGACAGAGGCTTTTTGAAATTCCTGGAAAAATTGTACAAACAGACTGACTGCCTCGACAACTAGAGAGCAGGCTGGGAAATCTGTGTGAAGCTGGAAAAGGGAAATAGAACAATGCCATTTTTCGGGGAAAAAAATGACAGAGAAAAACTGTAATCTGAACAATATGAACATACCTGGATTGGTTCTTGCTGCTTAAAAACAGGACCAAGATCAGGCAGAATAAGCCTGACATATTCTTCTTTGGTGCATTCCTCAGCAATTAGGAGAACGTTAGGCAAGACAAAAGGTACCATATCAGGATTCACAAATTCAGAAGTCAAGCAGGGCAAAATCCGCTGAATTATGACACGCTAGAAGAAAAAAAACGAGGCATGCATCACATTGTACTGCACTGTAATAAGTTACTATTGTGCCAGCTCAACAGCTTTTTTATTAATCTGATTCTTACAAAAAAGTAGACAATTCTCAATTTTGAACTCTTACTTTCACACTATAGTCTAGCTAATTTACACTATGCTACTTTGCTTATTTTTCTCCATTTGCACTCAAAACATAACTGAAGGTTGTAACTGAAGGTCAACAAAAAGCAATTAACTATACAGAAAATAGGATTTTCAGCCACATATGTGAATTATGAAAACCTTATTCTATCTGCTTTCTTTAAAAACACCTTATCACCCCACCAAAAAAGAAAAAAAAAAAATCAGTTCTTCAATAAACCATTACCCATCAAAAAACCAGATAACTCTACTATATCTCCCTATAAAACTCCAGATACATTCCCTAAATGGGATTCTGCTGATGAAATATGTATTTACACTGCAGATGTGTACTGCAGACATCCTTATATGCTTTTAAAGTCATTAAAGAGAAATACACAATTCAAAGGCACAGTTCATTTCCTCATAAAATGTACTTTTTAAGACAGAGAAAAAAAAATATTAGGTCAGTCAGTGGCTGTCTTAAGTTAGGTGAAATACATCCCACCTATTTTCAAATTCAGAGTATCAATGAATTTTGCACTGCGTCGTTCAAAACAGAATTAAAAATAGAGAAATTTAATGCAGTGGTTGAGAAGCTAAACTATTATGTATTGAACTACATACATATTCAGCTACATTTTCTACCACATATGCATTATGACTTATATTAATTAAGTAACACAAAAGCAAAAAGGAGTCAGTCTAGACATAGCGTCTAACACTACACAGGAGAAATCCATAATGACAGACATTTGCCTTTGAGGTTTCTGGGCATTCCTAGCAAAGAAAGCACTTAGTCTGTTGAGGGAAGGAAGTTTTGCATCATTCAGCATTGAAACATTGCCTTGCTATGAAAAAACTTGAAGCAGCCTTACTGGGAGAAAAGGTGGCAATAGGACTTCAAAGAGCTACGATAGCATCTGGAAGCAAAGGGAAAGCCTTGTAAGCAAAGACAACTCCCAAAGTGGGATGAACTACAACAGGACACAGTTCTTTATACATACTGATAGCACAACTTGCCACTTTCCATTTAAAGAATTATTGATAGCTGAGGAGTATTTCCATACCAATTATTTGCTAATCTCCCCTTCTTTTCTACTACTCTATTCTGACAGTCTCATGGCAGTCTTTTAGATAGGATGCTATATATAAAGTCCAAATTCCAAGATCTGGTATGTTCATAGATTTTCACATGTTTCACTATTTCAAGACATGATATAGACATACCTTAGGTAGTTTTGGCAGAACCTTTGGCAGCCCTTTAAAAAACTGCGATTTCTGAAGGTTATCCCTTTGAAATAATGAATCAAAATACTGAAGCGTCATTGCTCCTACATCATCAAAGAATGGTATCTAAAAATAAGATTAAAAAGCTTGTGATCTGAAGGGAGACAACATTGACACTGTAACAGATTCCAAAATATAATAATCTACACGTCTTTTCAATGCACCACAATAAAACTTTACAATGATGTGCCTGCAACAATTAGAAAGCCATTTTTCATACTGTGTAGTATAATATTCAGAGATAAAGGCTGATTATTAAGATGGAATTTTCCTAGCATTTTAGAGAAACCCATGCACATTATGGGTCTCTAATTTAACTTTTTGTCCACGGAATAGTGTTTGGTTTAAAAAAAAGAAAAAAAAAGAAAAATAAAAAAGAGAAGTAAAAACCTTGATTAAAATTATCTACTAGGTCATTCAGATCTGGCTACCCCCCCTGGAAAATAGAATGTATCAATAAGCATTCATATGCAATAAATGTTAATTACAGAAATTTCTCTCCAATGTTTAGACCCACTTGTAAATCCTGTCCACTATAATTTCATAGACAATCTCCTGTTTGCATTACTTCAGCGAAGAGGGCACAGGCCTTGTTAACTATTGTGTAACCATACTGCATAGGTAAAATTCCTTCTTCCTGCTAGCTCTGTTTTAGGGAGGGATGCATCAAACTTCATGGGCTCGCAATAGTTAAAGACAAAGCATGGTCTCTCAAGACTATTTAGACACTTTATTTTCCACTGAAAAGCTTGTGCAAAAAGAAAAGATATAAAAACATTTACAGAAGCTCTCCTGGAAGGCAGAAAGAGAAGCCAGTAAGAGCAATAAAGAAAAAAGAGAATCACAATAGCAGACTGCAGTAGGGCAATACAGATTAAAAGAATCTGTCAGCAGAGAATTCAAGATAGTCTGTAGTATGAACTTAAATTTTGTTTCCTAGATCACACACCAAAAAACGTGTGATCATGGAATTCTATACAGGTTAACACAAAATAGTTAAGACTAGCAAGGTAAACTTGCCTGTGTCAAGCTCCATTTTCATTCATCTCATGCTAGCCACAACAAACTGCTTTTGGAACTAAAGTTCCAGTACCTTTACCCTACACTACAGCCTGCAGCACAACGTGGTAAAAAACATTCAATATCTTCATAAAACCATACTGCTCAATACAACCATTTACAGATTTATTAATTGTAGTCCTTCAGACAACTGAACTGATACCTGCATAATATTTGCCAATTTCCTCACCTCCCATCTTTCAGCATATATATTTGCAGAATTATTACTTGCTCCCCTCCCTTCTTCACTCACAATTTCTTCCAACTGCTAAGATACTGATTTTATATGACATGAAACGAAGAAAATTTTTTAGCTAAACAAATCTATAAACAGGAACCAGAAAGGCTATCAGATATGAGAAAAAAAGGCATAAGACAAAGGAAGAACAATGCTTTTACATTCTACTTTCAGATAGGAAAGTGGAGGAAGAGTCTGTCAATTGAAATTTCAATTACCCTACTTGAAATGAATTCTTTCTTTATTATGGCAAGTAACTCCAAATACATTTTAAGCTATTCCTCTGCATATTTAAGAATACACCAAAAATCATTAAGCCAAAATTTAATCCTTGAATTTACTGTCTTTTATCATTTTATGGCTTTAAAATCATTCCAATACAATTTTAAAGACTGAACTGTATAAAAACATAGCATAAAAAAAATTTCAATATTGGAAAGCAACAAAATAGTGTTGCATTGAATGGTTATTCTCAATTCTGTCTCAGCACCCACTTCTTCCATATTAATAAAGGTCAGCATAAGGACAATTTTTGGCATCAACTAACATCATTATTTCCAAAAATAGTTTAAAAGTATGTAACATTTCAACTAAAACTATTAACAGGAAAACACTTTAAAATTGTTCTATTGTTTCTACAAATCAAACACTATTTTTCCTCTTTCCTATGGCTACTGTATTTTCCATGAACTGACCTTAGTCATTTGATCTGCGTCTGGTCTGACTGCTGGAGCTACATTTAAGAGTAGCTTTACATGTTCACGCACCTCCTCTGGTATATTCTGAAGAGTACTGGAGCTTAAACGGCTCAGCTGTGTAAGTAATTAAAGCACATGGACCATGACGTTAGAAAATCCTGCATGTAATTATTCCCAATATAAAACAGTAATCTACTTTGTCCTCTTGATGTTTCTCTACTCACACCTTTGATATACCTCCTTTCCTTCCTTTTCTAACCCATTTGCTTCTCATCCCTCATGGTCTTCTTTCTGTCTCCCAACAGCCTACTTGTTTCAGGTCATATTCTCCTATTTCCAACTTCTCATTGTGTTCAGGGTATCAGAGAACACAAACACAGTATTTTTAACAGGTACATGTCATTATTTGAGGTGTTGTCTACACACACTAAAACACAGTATACACAACCAAGGCAATGGACTCCCAAAGAAATTATGGCAAAAGAAACTTGAACATGAATATACATTACATTAGCTGATCCAAGTAACTGTATTCTATTAAAATTCATAGTCCACAAAGAATGTGAAAGAGCTGATAGCTAAGTGGATAGCAACTGCAATGTCAAGTAATCAAATTGCTCTAAAATCAGCCACCTTCAGCAGTCCTACACAAGTCATTTAGTGCCTTGTGTTTCACACCCCTTCTCAACAGGTAAAGTACTTACTCCAGAAGATCAGCATTCAACAGGTTTACAGAGAAATGAGGTAAAAAATGAAACTTGTAGTTTATAAAATTGGTAAATACTTATATAATACATATATGGTAAATACATATATTTATGTATATGCATAAATACATATATTTTTTATTTCCTACATTTTGCTAGCATTTCTCTTTCTTGTTACACAGATAGCATGCATGGTAGGACACATTATCAGATTTTTTATGTTGGAGCATTGGTATTGTATTCTAAGTATTTAAACCTATTTTAAACCAGTAACTTTTTAAATATGAATTCAACAAATAAGAGTCACAAATAGAACAAATACCTGATCCAGCTGTCTACTAAAGCTTTTATAAATATCTTGCTTGTTGACCTCAAAAATTGGCTTCCCTTTATTGAATACTGCATACATAACAGCTCCTAGAGAGTACATATCACTGGCTGTCTCACAGCTCACAGACAGAATATATTCTGGTGCCAGATATTCGGGATTTGGAAGACACAAGGAAGGCAAGTTTGGATCCCATTCCTTACAAGGGAACTTTGGCTACAAGAGAAGTAAAAGAAAGTACATTCATTAGGGATTTTTAAAGAAGATTTTAAATAAGAAACTCTTGCAGCAACAAAAAAATTAATGCACTCAAATTCAATTATGAATGAAACAGAGTAAGGCAACAGTTAAGAATCTGTGTCTGTAGCTTAGAGTTATTAGCTGATGCAGTTAAGTCTGAATATTAGAGCTGGGAAGTGTAATGTAAAAATCAAAGCACTGCCGTAAGTGAGAAACATAAATTACAATGGGAATTCATTTTAGGAGGTAGCAACCAGGCACTGAAGTGGATGCAAGAGACTAGACTAGGTAGCTTTGCACACCATCCAACATGCAGGTGAGCAGAAGTGGCACAGGCTTCAGCCTCTGTCTGAAACCGTCACTATTTTGACTCCACTGAGCCGACTCAGGCTCTTTTTTCTGTGATGACCAAAGGCAGCATTTCAATCCAGACCTGTGCCACATGTTCAAACTTCCTGCCAACAAAATACAGAAGTGGATATTAAATAAACTATTTACTACTGAAATGCAAGGTCATGAAACCGGTTTCAGACAAAGCTCTGAATTTGAAATCTAATGATGATAAGTGTAAAGATCTATTACCTCCTGCTCAGATGGATTTGTTGACTGGATACAAAAATCAAAGCCCATAATTTTCCATGCTCCACTCTTATTTAAAATTATATTTTCAGGAGTAATATTTCCATGGACCATTTTCACACTGCTATGCAAAAATGACAAGCCTTCAGAAACCTGTTAATAAAAGATTATTATTTCAGGTCAAGTATTTCCCCAAATATCCTGCAAGACACTTACAAAAATTCTATTCCTGTGGTCACAGTTTAATTGGTAAGTAAACTAAGAAACAATTCCTCAATATTATTTTAGGCTATGTCTTAAAAGTTATGTAGGAGTGAAATTATACACAGATGGGTACTATAGGCAGACAAAACTTTGGCAGATTGCAAACTTCATAAAACAATCATTAATACCAAAAGTGCAAGACAATTATAAGGACAATCTGTGTCCTACCTGAAGCAAACCGTATTTGGTCTCCACATCATAAAGCTTGTATTCTTTAATGTCAGATGGTAAAGGAGAAGGTAGGTTGTCCCAGCTGCCAAGAACATTAGCTAAACTTGCACAGATTGGTTCTGTACAAAATGCCAAGCAATCCCTGTAAAGGATATACACAGAAATGTTTCTTGCAAATAAATGCAATATATCTCTTCACTGTGAATAAAGAGCCACATAAACATCTGATTACTTTATAGGTGTTATCTAAAACAATGGTTTATTTCAGGTTTTGAATTCTTATAAGTGATTTATACTAAAGAGAAATATATAAATAACTGAAGTATTCAAAAAATATTATTTTATTCTCCAGCATTCATTTATATCATTAACAATGCACACAATGCTTCATAAAAAGACTATCAAAACAATGCTTTTCTTGTCCTGATTCAGGAAAATTGAACAATTCTTACTATCACTAAAACTGTAAAATCAGGCTTTTAGCTGTGCCTAAAACGGACACATCCCTGACTGAAGCAATACTTACCGTGGTCAGACACTGACCTGAAACAAAACTAAGAAAACTTAAGGTAGCACCTGAATATTCCTTTGCTTTGCAAACGAACAGAAGAGGTACAAACACAAATAACCTTGATGTATGCACTGCAGTTTGCATGTGAAGTGACTGTTTTCTAAACTTTTTTATCTACTGTTTCCATTGTGGAAAACTACGTATCTTGCTTATGCATTTTTGCATCAACAGTATTTGAAAAGCACAGATGAAGCAAACTTCTACACATTAAGTGCACTGGTTTTAACACTGAGCTTCAAAATTGCTCTGATTGCTGTTGTTTTGAAGGAATAAGAAGATGGCAGTTTATTTTTTACTTTAGGAGAAAATTAAATAAGGACTAAAGTCAGAGTAATGGAAAGATAGAGCAAGTGTAGTTAAAGCAACTGAACACTGCAGAAGCTGATGTCTGCCATACTGTGCAGCTTCTTTAACAGTTCCTTGAATAATGTAAAAATGGAATTCTGAGTAACATAATAAAAAGAAAAGTTTAAAATGGCTAAAAAAAGCATATGCTTTGGGAGAAACTGCAACAGATGGAATATCTAGTAATTAAGTATCTGGAACTCCTCAAACTGCTACTATTTTTAATGGGTAGTAATGACATTATGAGTGAATTTATAATTCAGCTTTTTTTATCATTTTCTCCAACAAGAAATTAAATATAGAATAATATTACTCATCTGTGCTGTTACTGGAATTCAAGACCAGTTGTGAGTAAATGTATTTATATGAAATATTTAGAATGAAGAGTTATTTGCTATACAAATGCATGTAAAAATGTATACATTATGATATGTATAATATATACTTATAGGAAATACAATTACATGGCATGCCAATAATTTAGACTATGAACATTCTATTAATAGTGGAAAAGCTACCACTTTACACACTAGGGCCTAAACACACGGCCCTTCTTGCAACATCTACTTCAGCAGTGCAGGTACATCAAGCATCACTTTGCCCCACCAAGACAAAACAAAGGGTAAGTTGCAAGCAGTTCAACACAACTGTATGATACTTTGGAGACACAAAAAAGGCCAGGTACAGTCTAGCCAGGAGCCCAGGATGGATTTCTTCAAGAATAAACACTCTGAGAAGACCTGCAGTTCTAAAGAAATCTTACAGCATGCTTGCACAAGGTTACACACAGAAATACTCTAAGCAAATTTTTCTTTTATGAACCCTCTCCAAAACCGTTACATCAGTTTCTGGTACAGCAAGCAACTGAACAGGTTTTGCGCAACTGGTGTTTCTACCAGTAGCTGAGCAGGCTGAATATGGAAAGAACCACCACAGGAACAAAGCACAGGGCATCACTAAAATCTCATAAACAAGAATTCTGACATAACTACACTCTTAATTTTACTGAAAAGGCTCAATTTCTTCACAAGAAAAACACTAAAGCTTTCTTAACATTCCAAGGTCTTAGCCTTTTCTTCTGTAGTGCAGAGTTCAGAGGAAAAATAATTAAAGATCTAGTTGCTGAGTCAATCGACCTACTCAATAAGAAGTCTGGGGTATACTCCAGAATTCACTTGCATACACTATGACCGAGGTGACCCTAGGCAATTCAGTCTGTAATAGTTTATTTGCTGTTGTAGGGTACTCAAAGCTGTCTTCAATTACCTAAGTAATGATTCTTAGGCTTTTGTGAGGGGCATACCGAAACAGGCGAAATGACAGCTTTGAACCCTTGTTAATGCAAAATGTGTTTAATACATGAGGAAATACATATATGAATATGCAAGTGTCATTTAATCTGAGAAATCCTTCCCAAAGCAGGTGACACAAAGATGAAGAAGCATTCCTACAGTATTCCTAGCTCCAAGAAGCCAGTACATTTGGAAGAATGCAGGTTAACAGACACAGTCAAAAATGTACAATTTTAAAAGGCAATGTACATGAATCTTCAGTAGGCTATAATTTAGAAAAACTACTTTTTTCTAAAAAGAAAAATCCTCTAAAACCTTCATGATCTTACTCAGCAGGATCACTATCAGGTTTCTATTTTCAGGTTTTGTTTTAGATTTTAGTGTGCTGTTATCACTACACTTGATTAATTAACCCATTATTGCCTAATGACCAACTTTAAATAAATCAAATAAACACTACAAAGAGCACACTGAATTTTCTCTCCCTCGATTGGCATCTGAGGACCTTCTGAACATATATGTGGCCACAACACACACAATTTACCAAAAATCTTCGGCCACACATGCACTAATTACATACATCTCATAAACGCAACAAATATATAAACAACCTTTTGAAAGAAAACAATGTTTCAGGGAGTACTTTAAAAGTGAAATTAATTGAACTGCCAAATTTTCAAGGTCATGAATAGCCTTACAGCTGCAACTGTAAGATCATGCAATAGATTCACACCAGAAATGCATCCCATGGCTTGGGTGACAGGGGGTGAAATCTGAGGGTGGAGTGAATACTGTTCTCACATGAGTAAACACACTGAACTTGAATCTCATCAGATGATGTCCTGGCTTCAGAAGCAGCAGTCGCAGAAGTGAGAGAGCAGCTGCGTGGTTCTGGGTTGCCAGCTGGGCTTAAACCACAACAGATGTATGTGCTGAATATTCCAGATATTGTACATCCAATAACAAAACAATGATTAACAAAGTCCATTCTCTACTTTACTACAGCTTACCTGGATTCTTCCAATGGATGTTGAACAGTAAGTAGTCGAGGGTGCCGAAGCCTGGTCAGCTGTTGAACACCTCGTTTTAGAGAATCAATAATCTGATCCTTTTCAAATTTTTGATACTTGTCTATTA
Organism: Loriculus beryllinus; assembly: GCA_039877255.1. Taxonomy (NCBI): domain Eukaryota; kingdom Metazoa; phylum Chordata; class Aves; order Psittaciformes; family Psittacidae; genus Loriculus; species Loriculus beryllinus. Next base: position 14,136 of record JBCJKH010056398.1, read on the forward strand.
GCTTCTTATCAAACACAAAAACAGCCACTTCCTAGAAATAAGCAACAAAATTCACTCAGTATATCACACAGTCAAGAAAACCAAGCCTCTATGCAACTGCATATACATTTTTTGAATAAACAGTACAATCCCACAAATGCAGTAAGTATTTTGATGTGTATATACTTATTGTCCTTACTTTATCCCAGTCATAATCACATATTACTGTACAGAACCTCCAGGACATATATTTTAAGTTAAGGTACTAACATGTATTACTAACAGTAATGCATGAACTATAACCACTATCTACAGAGTGACAAAGCAGCAGATCCACAGGACATATATCAGCTTAAATTGAAGTTGATGAAAGCATTTGCATCAACTATGAGCAATTAAAATATTTTGAGCAGATGTGCATTCATTTGGTATTTAATATATCAAGTGGTGTTTTATTAAACTAGACCTTGTTCCAGCAATCTGCTCCAAAAAAGCACAATCTGTATTAAACTAGACATTCATGAAACGTAATTTATAGTCACGGTAATCAGTTTGATAAGACCATGATATAACATTAAGTTTTTTTAATGCTTGAACATGTGTAAAAAGAAGTCTCAGAAATGCAGTAGACAATAAAACCAAAGAAAATGGCTCTTCCATCAAATCTCTGGAAATGAAGCTGAAGAAAATTAATAAATTTGTATGAGACTCTGAAATTACAAAAGTAGATGTGAAATAAAAAATTAGATTACATCCCCATCTTGGGGGATGTAATTTTTCACAAAATTTCATGAGAAATAAATCAATTGAAGAAGAAAGAAAATTAAAAAAAATCGTGAAACAAACATTCTTGTACTCCTACAATAGTGTTATAACTAATAATAAAGGTTAGAAACGAGTACAAAACAATATGAAAATACAATTTTCAGTCCCATGAGGAAGTCTAGGCTCTTGTACTGCACATTTTATAATCACTATTCTAATTATAATCTCACAGGAACAGTTACACTATTTATATAAAAAAAAGAAATTAAGTCCAACACAGAAAAAAACTGGTTTATATTTTTTAGCTGGTACCTGTTTCATTAAGCCACTAGCAGGTGAACATCTACAGCTAACTCAACTAAGTACATTCTTCCTGCTTCTATCCATTGCAGCTCCCTGCTCTAACTCCAACAAGTGTGATGGATCAAACATTAACATTGGCACAAGGCAGGCAGGAATCAATGACAGTGGTTGAAAGATACATGCAATACCCACTATTTAAAAAACTACGCATTTTCCATTACAAAGTGTGAATGTATTGAGCAGTACGCGCCCAATAATGAACTTTCAAACTAATACAGCGCTTCCAAAAGCACTTCTGTTTACAACAAGTCAAAAGAATTCAGGAAGTTAATTTTTAAACTGCATAGTATGTGACATCAGCTATGGTATGAATATTTTATGATGGCTATATATAAATTCTGTTGGTGCTTGTTGCAATCCTTCATGGTTTGTTTGAAGCTTGACCGAATTTTTACATATACAAAATTAGGTTACCATAAATATGTATATGAAATTGTAGTATTCTAGGTATGAAAATTATTTCTATCACATTGATTTTGTAGACTTAGTTACTGTAGAGTGTCACTAATCAAAATAATTTGAGCTGTGTGACACCTTGCTTTCAATACTTTAATTTTTATGTAACACCTGAAACAGACATCTCTGCTCCTAAACACTAAAATGTAAATTGTTGTTTGATATTAGTAATTCAAAATATGGCATTCTGAAATTCAATTCTATAATCAACATTGATTTTTATATGCAGAATGCCGTATCAACAATATAGTATCTTAACCCCCATATGTCACCAGATACTATTGTACAGAAGAATTAAGAGATACCTGAGTCATGGGCCACAGAACACACTCTCAATGCACAAAAATTATTGAAACAATATAGCATGCTTGGAAACATTTAAAAGTGTTCATGGTATTATGGTTTGTGAAACAAACTGACCTGTCAAATTTTGACTATGAACACATTATTTCTGTTTTTCCTTTTCTGTTTTACAAGAATTCAAGCCTTGAGTTACTCAGCCTGAAAAGGAGAGCTACTGATTATAGATGATAGGGATTCAATTTCCTTCCATTACTTCCATGGAAACTTATCAAGATGAAGGCCTGCTACGGCTACAGAGTTACCACTTCTCTCCACAGAAAGCTCTAGAGAAGCTTCCATTCCGGTGGTTTTTTGGTTTTTTTTTTTTCATTTCATAGGTTTGAAGGAAGAGTAGCTTCCTCCTACAGATGACTACTTGTTATTTAATTCTGCATAATTCTGACTTCATGATATAAAATTAACATAAAAAACCTAAAATATATTTAAAAAAAAAAATAAGACTGGTCTCCATAAATAAAGCGAAAAAGTAGAGACAAAACAACCCTTAACAACACAGATTTTCATTCATTATGTGAAAGGAAGTATACACACATTGTTCTACATGCTCTTCTCTCAACAAGTATACTGGCAATGCTGGGCTAGTAAGTATAGAAGTATTTAGAGGACTAGACTGATCACTCAAGAGATCTAAGTTCAAATCTCAGTTCTGTTCACAAACATAAGACCATCTGCACCTTCTGTCTCACCTCCCGCATGTTTAAGCCAAGGGATACTCATTTACTTCAAAGTGATATTAGGCAGACCTCAGTGATGTCACTGAGAGAGCTGTATGTTATCATGTACACAGTGTAAATATTTGCCAGGATTAAAACTTTAAAGAAAACATCTGTTTTTACTGTCAAGAATTTAGATTTTTAACATGAATCACCTAAAAAATATCAGTGTTTAATTTCTACACTTTTGCCAAGGAACTGAATGTCACCTGTGCCAACAGTAGTTAAGCGTTGTCCACAACATGGAACACACAGGACGGACTTAACTGGGCTATAATCGTATTTACTCATCTAGAACACTTTTAAACACTGAATAGAAAAGTGTCAAACAGTCCTCTTTGATTGTGCTTGTGTATTTTATAGGATTGTCCCAAAGCCCTGGTATTCACTAATACACACCTTCATAAAGCTTTTTTATCCTTGTATTTTTAATCACTAACCACCCCAGTTTCCTATTTCCAGCTTCTTTAGGCAGTTTTTCTTTGTACTGAGTCCAACTGAGCTGGATTTAACTTTCTTAATAGTATCCCTTAAGGAGCTGTGTTTTAGATTTGTGGTTAAACAGTACTGATAACACACCAATGTTTTCGCTGTTGCTGAACAGTCCTTGCACATGCTCAAGGCATTCATTTTTTCATACTCTGCTCCCACAGTAAGTAGGCTGTGGTTAGGCAGGAGATTGGAATGGGACATGTCCAAGACAGCCAACTCAAACTGGCCAAAGGGCTACTCCATATCATATAACATCATGCTTAGTGGTAAAAACAAGAGCAGAGAAAGAAGGGGCTTTTCGCTTCCAAGGTGGCTGTTGTTTGGAGACTAGCTTGAGCATCAGTCTGCCTGTGGGATGTAGTGAGCAATTTCCTTTGCTTTACCTGGTTTTCCTCCCGCCTTCCTTCACCTGTTAAACTATCCAGAGCTTGACCTATGAGTTTTCTTGCTTTTCTTCTTATTATTTTCAGCCCCCAGCCTGCTGAGGGTGGGGAAATGAGTGAGTAGCTGTGTGGGTGCTTTGCTGCTGGTCAGAGTTAAGCCACCACATCCTCCAAGTCCATTTGCAATCTTGCATTTCTTATTAAACACAGAGCAGTTTGAAACACACACTGACAGTTTAAGATATATGTCCTTATTTACCCACATAAACACCTTATAAATCAAAGAGAATGCAAAAATTCTGCTCCTATCTTAGACAATGTAAATGCTAAGGGGGGAGGGTGCGAAAGGGAATGGAAATAATTCTCACTGGGCTTGTGTGTTGTAAAAGATGCAAACAAAACTAGAAAGTATTTCTAAGTTAAAGACTTCAAAAGCTTCGGAAATGTAATGATAATGAAATAGCAATATCTCTTCCTATTTACCTCACTGCATGCTGACAAAGCATATTAACTATACCTGTAAAACATTTTAGCACTATTGTGATGAACACCGCAGAAACTCAAATCCTTCTATTTTCAATAACATTTTGAACAGTGTGGGGAATAATACCACAGAATAGGCACAGAACAACAATAAAGAAAAAAACAAAACAAAACAAAACGAACCCAAAATATTTAATGACTACAGTTCACCATCTATACTGTAAACTGAAGGATGTAGTGGAAAAAAAACATTAAATGTGACCATGTTAAAGACTATGTCATGAATATAAAAGCAAGGGAAATTTTAAGGTAGCAGTTGAGTGCTTGATTTTAGAAACTTTGTTTTCCTTTTCATTTTTGTTCTCTATTTTATCCATAGGCACTCATGGATTTTTTCAATGAATACTCAAATGTTACTCAATATGCAAACACATGTTTTACCAAAGCCTCCCACTGTGCAAAGCAAAACAGTCTGTGAACTAAAATACTGAAAAGCATTCCAATATTACTTTGGTCTTTTGCCAGAAAAAGATTTTCCTCCAGCTTTTTGGGGCTTTATTTTTAGAAGCTTGTCAGTGTTTTTTGCTATCAATTTCTTTCAGCCATAAGGTATACAACTATTTCAGTTCTAAAATGAATCTGCCTTTAAGGCTCAAATAATAGGAAGCTTTCATTTCAAAGCTAATGTATGCACAGTCAAAACAACAGAAAGCTGACTTACCTAACATTAATATATTTAGAACTACCACAATAAAAGTTAAACACAACTACAGGAATCTGGAAGTGCAAACCATTATCTCCTTAATTCTGCTAGCTTTACTGAGTAAAGCTGAGTAAAAAACTACAGGCTCTGTTACTGAGAAAAAAATGATGGTATATTTCATGATGATTTTAAACTGTAAAAAGCCAATACTGTTGCCAGAAGGAAAAAAAAAAAGCTGCAAGGTAAATAAATTGGGGAACCAATCCATGTTAAAACAAGCTTCTTTCTTCTTTTTTTTAGACCTTGGTCCAGAATTCTATGCTGTGAATGCAAAACCACTTCCTTCTCCAGCAGTCAAGGCTTATCACCTATGCAGTTGAGGATATTATATTTAAATGATGTTCAGTTCTAGCCTGCCCAGTTGGATTTTGTATTTAAATGCCACTTACCAACTGCTACCTAATAGGCTGTTATCTAATGCTTACAAACTAACCTATAAACTTAGGTCTTCACTTGGCCACCCACCTGTTTTGTTGATTTTTTAGTTCCATTAAATATCTTCCAAGCAAGACCATTACCACCACTGGCAATATGTCGGCCAACATCAAACTCCCTGGTAACAGGATTTCCCATGACTGCACTGGTGACATCAGCTGTTACCTTTGTAACAGTACTCTTCAATTTATTCAGCATGGACTCCATTGTCTCAACTGTGCCCCAATGTATTATCCTACAAAGACAAGAAAAAAAAAGTTTCACAATTTCTGTTAACACAAGACACATGTTGAAAAGAGTAACACCTACACAAGGGCTTTGCAACTATACATATCCATACTGCATACAATTATTTGCATATGCATGCCTGGGGGATTGTATGTCATAGAATCACATAGTCAGCTCAACTGGAAAAGACTTTTAAGATCATCAAGTCCAACCATTACACCAGGACTGCCAAAAACACCACTAAACCATATCACTGGGGTCCTCATCTACATGGTTTTTGAACACTTCCAGGGACAGTGATTCCACCACTTCCCTTGGGCAGCCTGTTTCAATACCTGGCCACCCTTTCAGTGAAGAAATGTTTCCTATATCCAATCTAAATCTCCCCTGGCACAGCCTGAAGCTATTACCTTTTGTCCTACCACTTGTTACTTGGGAGAAGAGACTGACTCCCACCTCACTATGTCATCGCTTCTACTCCTCCTCCTCAAAAACTAAATCTCTTGATCATTCTTCATTAGATCTGACCGAGAAATTTAACCATTTCTTAAAAGCAGGTAATTGAATAAAGCAGAGAATATGTAAACTGCTCCCATGAATGGAAAGGTTCACACCTGGTATATCAATATCAATCAACAAAGAAAACCAAATCTAAAAGTAACCAGGGTACTTGAATTGCAGTGTTCATGGAACTGCACATTTTCTAAAGAGAGGGATTGCTTAAGATTACAGACCATAAGAAGAATAGACATGTACTATACGCAGAAGAAAAATGTGTTCTTTCCTATACTATGCTTATCAAAGCTTAAAATTTAGTATTTCACCCATCAGACTGCTGACATTACTATTTGTATGACTTAAGTATTAATGAGCTTAAGTATTAATAAGGAGATGCAAGGGAAGGAAACAAGAAACCACCTTTTTATGCTTTCTTTTAACAAAATTGTACAAAGAAGTTTTTTACATCCCCTTGTAAATTTATGAGCTAAAGGATGGTGGCAGCTTACAATTCAGTTCATCTTCCCCTTAGTGTGTACTTCCATAGTTTCCTAAGTTGTCATAATTAGTTTCAAAAAATCTGACTTGCCTATTCTGCCAGACAGAAGTTCTGAAGCCTATGTTCATTTATACAACTGTGGCTCTGATACTGATACACAAGAAAGAATGAATACAGGAAACAAGCAGTGAAAAACAGAGACATTCATCTTCCTTATCAGTGTGGGCAAAGATGAAGAGAGAATGTAAGAAGAAATTATTTCCTGGAATCAGCATTACGTGGTATATTCAAAAGCAACATTTAAGGATATGTGTTCATTCTTTCTTTCAAAAAAGGTATAAAGAGCACTATTTCTTCAACCTATAGTAAAATAAACTTAAGATAGCACATCAGGAAATGTACTGAAATCTGCAAAAATACTATATTCAATTATGGCCTTATTTGTCATATACTCAACTCACTGGCATATAATTTGTATTAAAGTACTTCTTTGAAAAACAGAGAAAGTCATTACTATTCAAATGGCAAAGACACAAGATTCTGTTGTGACAAAGATGATGTTTATCAAATCATGATAACAAGGATAAAAGCAGCAAAAGGCATTAACAAATAATCCAGTAAGCACTGGGACTAATCAGTCCCAATGCCCTTCTGATTACATGAGGTGCTTGCTTGTATGAATTACAGCTCTTCCCACTGTATTTATAAAGCAATGGTCTGCTCTATATAATATCTATATTTATTCCACAGCTTTTTCCATATTCGAGACACAAATGGAGTTTGCTTCCTCTTCACAGCTCTTTAGTCTCATAAAACCTGGAGCAACCTATTTTAGAAACCTCTGTAGCTTGACTGAAATGAATCACACTAAAGTTATTCCGGCATGCACACCTTCCTTGCCATAGATCTGATGCTATTAGAAATCAGGACAAATAATCTGATTAATATTAAATTGGAAAGATAGACCTCTTTTCTGAAAGCAGTAACAGATACACTAAACAACTTCTTAAAAAGTTATATGAGTTACTGAACAATTCACACCAGCATGTTGTTGTAGTTATAGCCCACCTTCAGTATTCTTCCACAGAGCAATGCAGAAATACACTAAATGCTCTAGCTCCATAGATATTTCTCTATTTTCCATGTCAGCTGAGTGACTCAAATTTGTGCTACTAAATGAGGAACCATAGCAGGAGTTTTAAGAAAACGTATTATAAAACAGGAAGGCATCCTGCTACACAGATTACAATCTTGAAAATACTCAACTTCAAAATCAGAAATATCAGTTATGGCTTCAAAGGGGCTATTCAAGAGCACACCCAGATTTAACTGCAAGCACGTTCAAGGTGGAGTTGGTCTTAATTATGGGGACTGTGAGTTTCAGATGAGGAGCTGAGTCTGAATACAATGAGATAACCTTAAGAATTAGTACGTACTTGCTTGTTATGTATTCAGCGTTTTGTTGAGAACATAGCTGGAGATAAATTACGGGAACACAGAATTCCTTAATTATTTTATTACACTATGTGACATTTTATAACAATATGTTAATTTTACTTTAAGAATTTGCTGTGGAAAAATGCATACAATCCCTAACTCCGTAGCCCAAGATCAAACAGCTGTTAGACATTGGTTAATATCCCTGTATAACGGAATTTTTCATTAACCTGACAGAAACAAGGATTGTGGAGTATTCAAAGTGGGAGGTACTTCCAGCTCTCAGATTTTATTCTGAAGCTATTCCATGGGGCAAACTCTACATGCTAAAGAACTATGAAATCAATCCTAATGAGTTTAAGGTAATGACAAATCTAATTTACTTGGTTTTAAACATTGTGCTTTTTGCATCATTTTATTCACTCCCAGCCATTAAACCTTCTCTATTATCAATGCAAAACAATCTTGGTTTAAAACTCTGAAAACTGAAGAGATACTTTGCAAAATTAATTGTGGAAATATTATGAAGAAAATGGATGTGCATGTTCAAATTTCTTTGCATATATCTGAAAGGGAGCTTCTCTACACAGCTGGTGGAAAAATCGTGTAGCCTTGATTAAACCAGAAGTGCCCTCTGCTGTGGGTAAAAGTTTTAACTCTGGTGAGAAGCCTGGAAAAGCCACTATGTAAGAATGTTAACAGCATTCCAGTGTCTCAAGGGTTAGGGTTTAAAAATCAAGCCTGGTAGGTCCTGTCCAACCTGTTCCTCTCCAGCTTGACAGTATGCAAACTACTGTTTAATTTAGCTACCAAGTAAGGAGCACTTAGAAACTTATTTCTCAATAAGCAGCTTCTGGTTTAAGTTCATGTCCATGTAACACTGCATATTTGTAGAAATCCTTGTATCAGCATTTGGACTGTATAAGGTACCTGGAAAATCCACGCCGATAAAACCCAAACACAACCCATATACCTATTTTGGGTAGCATCAATAATACAACAAATCATCATGATTAACAGTGTCTGAAACATGCAATTTTAGTTCACAATTGTACAAACCTTGGTTTGTTCAATTCTTTTAAAATTGAACTACTTTTTATAGAAAAATTAACAACCACAGGACAATAAAGAAAGTCATCCACACTGAAACTTTCCTTTCAAGTTAAAATGTAATAAATGAGAAAAGTACAGGATATTAAGAATCACAGTGTTCAGACAAGCAACACAGGACTTTCAATATAAGTTTGAGAACTCTGATTTTGCTCTGTTTGAATGTCATGCGTAATATTAATGCTACTGATGTTAGCTCCATGAAACCTGGAACTAATCCTAGAAAGAAATCTGGATGGGCAACGTGTTGTTTTCAGAAATTCCCCTCCCAGTCAATAATGGTCTTTATGCTAATGTACACCAGCAACAATATGCCAGAATGATGACGACCTAATCACTTGGCAAGGTATGAGGAAACAGTCAGCACAGCAATGAGAAATGAGATAAAACATTCAAAATGGTGAAATAAAGGTAAATCCAAAACAAAGATTCCTCAATTCCTCACCATTCTCACTTAATGTAAAACAACTGCATGATTTAAAGCTATTAATTTATCCTAATAAATCCATAACTAATTCATAGCTCCACCTCATGCGTGGATACAGGTGCACACTGTAGGGCAGTGCATCATGCACTCTACCAGCATTTTGACACATCACAAGCTGGGATTCCCCTTTGTGGACCAAGGCAGCAGGCAGGTGCATGAGCACTTCATGCCACCCAACCTAAACTTCCATTCCATTCAAGTGACCCAAAAAATGATGAATTCACAGAATAGGTGAGAGAACAAATGAGTCTCAAAGAGAGAAAACAAACAAAAAAACCCCACAAAACCCCCAAGCAAACGCATTTTTGAGGCACAACCAACTTCTTGCACTTGTTATAAGAACAACTGGAGGGATCAAATGCAATGATGCACTGTGCACGGTACAGCTGCCCTCACTGCAAACCACCTTCACAATTTTTCTTCATCATTTCGGTACTGAGCTGCAACTGAAACCCCACCAGAAACTCACGGCATGAGATCCATGCAGGGAGATCTGCTTGGCGCTTGCTGACAGGTGGAACCTAACCTAAACGCTGTACAAACCCCTGGGCTGTCTCTAGGAAAGTCTCTACACAAAGTATTTACTGTTATTTTCAGCGAGACCAGACTCACGCCGCTCCTTCGAGAACCCCCCGGCCAGCGGAACTCCCGCCTCCCCGCTGCCGAAGGGCCGGTGGCTATCCTCGCAGCTCCGCGGGGCAGCCAAATGGATCCTGCCTGAGGCGGGCGGCAGCCAGAGGCAGACGGCGGTGAGCGGCGTCTGCGTGCAGGTGATCCACCGGCTCGGGCGGCCCAACGGTTCCCTTCAAGCCCCGCTCACGCAACGATCGCGCCTCCTGAGCGGCTCCTTCCCCTCCACCGCCCTGCGCCTCACCCCCGGGACGCGAGGCCGCCGCCCCGTGCCCGCACACCGCCACTAGGCCACAAGCAGCCGCTCCTGCCCCGAGGCGCGGGGGGCAGGCCGCTTACCTAAGCTCGCGGGAGGCTGCCGCTCAGCGCCCGGCTGCCTGTCGCCCTGTGGCCCCGGCGCGCCGCCTGTCACGCCGGCTCCGTCCCTCGCTCCGGTCCCGGCTCGGCCCCGTCCCGCTCCAACTACTCCATAGCGACAGCCACAGCGCCGAGGAGGGGGCGGCCGGAGTACGCTCACTTCCGCCCCGAAGGGGCGGTGCTGGGGCGGCGGCCAGAGGAGGCAGAGGAGGGTGGGAAGTGATGCACTTGCCCGGCTTCCGCGGGCGGTACCAGTTGGTGTTATGGCGGTTTATTTGACTCCGCGGTTCAGGAGGCTCCGCAGTCAGAGCGAGTTGGAGCGGCGGCGGGGGAGCGGCCGGCGGCGAGGTGGGGGAAGACTTACAGCCGTCCTCTTACTGCTGCGGCTGCTTCTTCTGCAGCGTGCGCGGGGCTGGCGGCGGCTCCGGGGGAGCGGGGCGGGCTCTGAGGGCCCAACGCGCGCCCGCCCGTTGGACTGGGGCCTCGGGCTTCAGGTGCCGTGGAAGGGGCCGTTGGCCTGAGGAGAAGGCTCAGGTACGGCACTCAGAAGAGGCTGTACCCCGACGAGTCGTGGTGGACGGAAACGCTGCTGCTAGGGCTGTGGCTGACCGTCAGAGCGAGAGGTTGGGGGCAGAGGGGTCTAATATATTGCAAGTGTTGGTTTGTCGTGTGCCAAGCTGAGAGTGATATATGGAAGAGAAACTGGAGGCTGGAGGGGCATCTCCCCTATTGGAGGTTAGGAAAGTTGGGGCAGCTTAGTCTGGAGATGAGAAGGCTCGAGGTGTTCTCATCTGTGCCTTACCTTTGGAGATACTCAAGACTTCTCTTGACATGGTCATGGATGACCAGCTCTGAGTGCCCTATTTGATCAGGGGAGGTTAGACTAGATGCACCCCAGAGGTCCCTGGAAGCCTCAGTCGTTCTTTGATTCTGTAATGAGTTAATGCCTATGTGTACGTACATGTCACAAGTGAGGTAACAACGAAAAAAACCCTTCCTTGCCTGTTTTTACTGTCTTTTTTGTTATCTTCTGTTGACTCTACACTTGTGTGAGTGAGTCAGCTTACAACAAGGACTTATTCATGACCTGTTATATTTCTCTTTCTTTGTAAAGTTAAGCTGATTCCTGAAGAATTTTTCAACGTATGTATACAAATAATTTCACAACGTAAAAAATTTTATTTTACTGTTAAAGCTTTATAAACATCTGTAAAACTTTCATATACTTCTTTTGCAGATTGTGATGGTCCTTTTCAAGCAACTCAGCTGTGGAATAGTATTATTCATGCTCTTCGTAGTCAGGTAGAAATCAAAAGACGTAGGCAACATCTGAGAACATACAAAAACTGTTTCACTGGCTCCAATGCTGTTGATGTGGTACTGAGCCATCTTATGCAAAGTATGTACCTAAGCTGCAATGATATTTCTCGGCTGAAGGGAGTCCGTGTATGCCAAGCATTGATGGATCACAAGGTGTTTGAGCCAGCTGGAGCAAAGCTTTACTTATTCAAGAATGAGAAAGAAACAGAGTTTGAAGACACAAACACTAGTCTCTATAAATTTGTAAATAGTAGTCTTACTCCTCTTCTTCCAAGAAAGAATGAAGACAATGAGAGCTTGTCTTCTGAACAAATCTGTAAACGGAAGACGAAAAGACGTTCCAAGTGAGTTACTCTGAACTATTTTGATTTTATTTTTTTTAACTTGGTATGGGTTAACTGTAGATGAAGTTTTGTCTGCCTAATCTAGGGATTGGAGGCTTTTGAGAAATTCATGCCAGTTTTGAGAAATGGCATGGCTGAATCGTAAATGCTACCTGATATTCATTGGTAATGTTACATTGTTTTGATTTGCACTTCGCTATTTAGAAGATAGTCTGGCACAGTAGCATAAGCCTAGGAATCATTTTGGTTTGCAGTTAGTTGTGCTGAAATCTGAGAATTGTTGTGACCGAGTTACTTGCTTGAAGCTGGTAAAAGATATGGAACGAATAAACAGCATTTGGAACCAATATCCTTGACCTTTCCACAAAGCAGATGTGGATGATTGTTTTTCTAACAGCAGGATAGAACCCGGATACAATGAAGCCCTGAAGTCCTGATTTGACAGCAGTTTAGGTAGTGACAGAAAGAAAAATGGGTCCTGATTATTTGTTAATACATTTAATTTATTCCCTCCCCCAAGCAGAACGAAGAGTGAAACTGTTTCAAGCCCCTTAGCATTAGAAGTGGCTCATAAAAAGAGGGTAGAGGAGCTTCTTAAATCAATAAATGTTCATGCATCTTTACCTCTGAAGAGCATAGTTAGTGACGCAGCTCAACTGCTTTCAAAAAGAGGTGAGGATTGAATTTTTCTTTTTAAAACTTTTATTCTCCACTGTATCTACTTGGAATGAGTAGTTCATTTCTGTTAAACACTGCCCCTCAGAGTCCAAATTTAACATGTCAGTAATGACAAAATAGCTAAATGGGTGCTAAATGGATAAATGCTTGTAGTAAGTAAACTGATAGAAACAAAATAAGATTGAGGTTTTGCAGTATGGTGTTATTCTATTTATGCAAATATTGCTTCAGAAGGAAATAAGTTTTAAGTACATATTTATTACAGGATTCCTTTATTCACTTGTCTCCTACATATTGCTAAGTAAAGTAGGTTATTACTAATTCTAACATGAAGTGGGAGAAAGATGTTCTCTTTAAAGCCTCCTTTCTTGGCATTCCTATTCTGTTCCCTTCTTGAACACTTGAAACATTCTTGAGTAAAAGCAAAGGTTAATGTTTTACATAAGATCTTACTTCCGAGGGTGGGGTTTTTTGTTTTTGTTTTTGTTTATGGTAACAGTAATAGAAGATGTCTGGAAACAGCAAACCCTGCTACGACTGCTGCAGTTAATTGACGTCCCATTCCTAGAAGATATCTTGGTGTCTTCAGTGAAGACAAAACCAGACTGTTTGGGCAAAGAAGAAGATCTCATTATCTCAAATACTTTTCTGGACAGAGAGATTTCAAGTAGCTTAAACTTGCCTGAGTAAGTTAAAGCATTTACTAAGAAATTCATTTTATAGATGTATATTTTACTATTCAAACATTTGTGTTAAGTACACATCGCTACACTTTATGCTTGTAGGCAGAGGTGGCATTAATGAACTTTCCTTTGTTGACTTCAGATGTGGTAAGCAAATTAACAAAACGTGAATTGAAAAGGTTTATTCTGAGGCTTCTTGTTTGTCACGGTTCCTCCTGGTGGTGCTGTGAAGACTAAAAAGTCAATAAGGCATTCATTGTCAACAGCAAAAGGAGAAGCTAAGCTGTAGCACTGAAGAATGCTTATACAATGAGAATACAAAAGGGAAAGTATGCACGTCTCAGAGCTCTCTTCCTTAAACGTTCTCTTATTTTTGTAGTGTTTCTGTTGGTTGCACTTGGGCTGATCTCTATCTTAACGTGTTCTTTTGATGAATATGTCGAGGCATGTCTCCACATTTGTGTATGACTTGCTAATGCTTATTTCTGACAAACCAATACAATCTATTTGTGAGATTGAGGTCAATCTATGTACCTGAAAAGACTTTTTTTTTTATAGTTTTAATGTAATTTTTTTTTAGGGAGGAAACACTAATATTTTTACAAATGTACATAGTTTTATATAAAGCTAACAAAACTTCTGGCTCTAAACTAGGTTTGTTGCTGGATAGCATCTTAGCTCCATGGGCTTTTCCTCCAAAAATGCATTAATGAACATTTTTTGTGCTTTATATTTATGTTGTACTTGATTTTGGGGCGATTGGTGGGCTTATGTCCCTCAAAATATCTCATGTGGTTCTTATCTGTATTATTCTGTCTTAAATGTATATAACATTATGTCTTTGATAATACATCAGGTGATTGTTAAGAAAATTAAATGCTTACTTCATTATTCTACAGTTACTTAAGTGGGGAGTAGAGTAGCATCTTTGTAGACAGCATATTATTTAGGTCTGGCTGATAGCATGTCTGAGCAATGGAATATTCCAGGTATGAAGAACAGCCACCAGTATTATAAGTAGTTGTAGGATTAATTGTCCCCAATATGAAGGTGAAGGAGCATGTTAACTTTCTGCCTTCAGTTTTCAAGTGCTGTCTTGTTGAGCTTGAAATAATCAAATACCTGTTCTCATTGCAGATACTTAAAAAACTGTAATTCCTGCTTGCAGTAATTGCACTGCTCATTGGATCATAACTAAAGGGAGTTCAGTATCCTATTTCTACTTTACTGTATTACCTCATTTATGCATCCAGGCATTTATACAATCCTTCTTGGCCTTGCAGTTTGAACAAAAGTTCCTGTTTATTTACCTATAGAGCAGAAGGATCAAAACCTTTTTTCTTCTCTCCATGATAAAAATAAGATTTTGTGGATCTTAAATAATATTTGCATCTTCTGACAAACTGTGTTTCAGTTCAAATTATTTTATATCCAGAGAGCCAGATAAAATTAATTGTCCCTATGCCCCCCACAGTTCTATAATTGAAGATTTATTCTGTACAAAGTTGTTGAGTTAGTGACTTTCCTCTGACCTTTCTCTTTCAGGTAGTTATCTACCTGAATTTTAGATTCTCCTTGTGTTTTCTCTCTCTCGCTAAGTTGTACAGGTAAAAAAAAAAAACCACTTAAGAAAACTCATGCCTTTGTAGTATGTCATGTAATAAACTGCTTCCACAGTCTTCTGAGATTTAAACTGTTTTTATTTTTCTGTTTTCTGTTACATAAATATTGAGTCCCTTGCTTTTCTACCATGGTTATCCCTGGTGAGTTTTTGTTGTGTTTGGTGTTAAATACTAGATGAATCAGGCAAATATCCTGGGGTCAGTGACAGTCTGGCATGACTGCAGCTTGTTCTGATCTGGACATACCTCAGCCATACCATGTGTAGCATTGGAAGACCATGGAAATTGCTTATTTTGAGCAGGTCCTTGAACTGCTGCGGTGAAATAAATTACATAAACTGCTTAATAAGTACCAAGTTTAATGCTGTGGTTCAAATATGTGATTATACCTCTGCGATTATTTCTATCTAATTTTTTTTAAAGGATTAAATAAGAATAGGCAGAGCATTTTAAAGTAAGGACTAAGACTAACTTTTTCTTCTACAGGCTTGACAAATGGCTCTATGCTGCAATTGAATGCTTGGAGTATTTTCCAGACCAATTTATAGTGATGGTTAGTCAGCAGTTACCTCAAAACACTAACAAACCCTGCAGTCTGAATACATACAAGAAGATTCTTTTTGACACTATAATAAAGTACTATAGTCAAAAGAAAGACTCCCTTCTTGACACTCAGGATCTCGATATTCATTCAGGAATTATAAAACTTATAGGTAAGAGCAACCTGGAAAAAAAAATGTAAGTGAAATCTACATAAAGGATATAACTTGCTAAGCATTAATTGACTAAATCATAACACCATTTGCAATGCAATTGCAGATGCACTTTAATTTGTAGGTTGGAAAGGAACACTTGAGGTTGCTAATCGGAACCTCTGCTCAAGGCAAGGACAAATTTCGAAGTTAGAGTGAGTTGCTTAGGTACAGCTGAATTTTGAAAATCTGTGAGGATAGAGATTCATTAACCTCTGTGGGTAACTTGTTTCAATATATAACTACTCTCATTGTGAACATTTCTTATCACTAGTCACAATTTCTCTTAGTGTTACTTCTGACTAATAACAATACTTCATAGAAATTATTTTACTTTTTTCTTGTTAAGCAGAATAAGGTTTTGTAAGTTAGGTACTTAAGACTTTTTTAGTAATACAAATTATTTAAAATTATAAAAAGGGCTGTTGAGATTATGGTTCAGGCTGTGATTTTCCTCGCCATTACTCCCAATCCTCCGTACGTCTGCTCACAAGTAAAACAGAAAGGTTTAATTTAAATATAAGTTTAAGATTAATCCTAACCTAAATAACCCTGTTACTTCTTCAGTTCTGTCGGGTTTATGGAGTGTTATTAAATGTTTCAGTTTTTAGAGAGCTATGGCAGTTTACTAGCATAGGAGCAGAGTTGGCCTGTGTAAAAACTGGAGCACAGGGATAGATCCTGTGGCTGAAACTTCACGAAAATATGAAAGACAATATATTTATCAGTAGTATTTTGCTAAACAGAAAAGAAATAATAATAGAAGTCATGAGAAGGAAACTATTGCAAAATTGCGTAACCCATCCACAAGAAAAGAATGCCAGTTTGGAATAACTGACTTAAACACAAGTAACTTCTGCTAAATGTTCACTTAAATTTAAGAACTTTAAATTAAAAAGCACTTTAAATGAAAAACTGATACAAGCCAATTTTATAGAATATATAGAGAATCAAACCAGCCAAATCTGTAGGCAAGGGAAAAGACAGTTTCATAATTCTGATTAATAACTCTAATGCTTTCATTGCCTGTTAAGTCTTTAGTTTATTAAATATCTCCTTAATCTAAACTGTGTGACCTGTGAATGTCCAGGTCTATTCAGCTTTCTTACTCTTGCTTTAATTTTGTCATCTTTCCAACTTGAGTAGGACTATCTCACAAGCAGTTTCTAATGCCTTATTTCTTTTTGATGAAGCGGTAACTATAACTTTATCATTAGGAAGTGATTTTATGTTTTAATATATTAGTTTGTTTTCTGGGGTCCTCAGCTGTGGTCTAGTTCATACTAGATCACTGTTAGGAGATTGTGATTAACTATTTTCCAACCATTTTCCTTCTCAATGCTATGGAATATATTATGGTTGCCTAACAACTCGGATTCTACTAATAATTATCAAGTGGAATCCAGTGCAGTTAACCTTACTTTGGTAAAGTACTGTTGTTCTGACTCTAGTGCAAGAGAAAGCTTGAGCTAGCTATAAACATCTGTATATATAAAACACTTCAACATTAATTTGAGAAGTGCTGCAGATATCTCAAGTGCCACTTCATTTTGTCATCAATGTATGTATGGTTATAATTGTATTTCCCTCAGTTGTTGAACAGTTTGATTTCAGATGACTGATAATACCATCACCTGTTATGAAAGCAAATGTGTTGTGCTTGTCTTTCTTTAAAATAAACAGATCTAGAGTACTTATGCTAAAGATGAATGCGGTTGGTTAAATGAGTCCATTTGGCTTACTGAACTTCCACACCCAAAGGGTCTTTTTTAAAGCAACTCAGTAAAGCTTTTATCAGACCAGGGAAACTCTTGAGCTTTTCTCTAGAAGTAATTTAACTTCCTGTCTTCATATCTGTACTTTTTACTGGTCTTGATCATGTCTTCTGGAAGTTCCTTCCTGCTCTTTTGTTTGCCCTTCCCTTATAAAAGGGTCACTTACTCTTGGTGTTCTTTTTAAACAAAAATGGTTTCAAATGGCCCATTTTACACCCTTTAAAGTCCTGCATTATTTCTTATAACATATAACCTCTGTCCCCAATAATAGGACAGAGATCAGAAAATCATGCATAGGTTCTATTCCTGTATCTGCCCTCATCTTGCTCTTGCCTTAAGAAAGCTACATGACTTTTCAGTACTTCTTCACTTTCAAAGTGAAGATAACTACAATTATCTAAAGGGGGTTTTTATTGGAAGTTATTTCCACCTTATCACATTTCTTTGAGAAACTCATAACCTAGTGGCTTAAAAGGTGGGAAGGCTTGGGATGGACCAACAAATCGACCTCTAACAGCAACCTCTCCTCCCACCCCCAAAAAAATCCCAAACCAAAACACCCAAACAAAACCCTCAAAGCAATGCACAAGTTAGAATTGTTCAGCTCATTAATTATTTGGAGATGGATCTTGGAATATAATATGAAGATATGTAAACACAAACAGGTGCAAACACTGAAGTGATGCTTGCAATTGTACACAAAACATAGTAATGTCCTGTATATATTGTTAAAGCACATCTATTCCCTGACTGTGGGACAAAGGCTGTAAGCTTACATTGATTAAATGCTGTATTAAGTGTTGTCTAAAAGTTTTAGAAGTCACTGAGATAACCTGTTTTGTTTGGAGAGAAACCCCCCCTCCAAAACTGGATTAATATTGGATTTAAAATTTGTATTCTTGACTCTGAAAGTTAACAGTTTCACTTGATGCACTGTTTTACTCCGCTGCAGAAAAAGGAAAAACAGATCGGGCTCTAGAGGCATCACAGCTTTACGTAAAATTATTAGCACCAGATACCCGAGAAGAGCTACATAGACTCCTGACATTCCTAGCCATTGCGTCAGAATCTGATGGCTACAAATTACAGAAACAAGTAAGTATCTGTTATGTTCAGTGTTTGAAGTAACACTTTCCCATAGGGAAACTAATTTTCACCACCCCCACCCCATCCCCCAAGAGTTACAAGTATTCTATTTATTGCCTTGCAATGTGATTTGTTTTAAAACAAATATCAAAATGTTCTTCCCACTGATAGCATCCTGTTATACTTAGTCTTTGCTAACACACTGCAAGTAAACCTAATGCCAAATCTGAGTGATTCTTTTTCCAGTTTGAGAACAGATTGGTTATCATCAAGACTTTCACAAAGTTCATCTTACGAAGTAAGACATTGTCAAAACCACAAGCAGAACTGCTGACTCAATTTCTGATGGACAGCCACTCCGACCTCTTGAAGGTAGCGTTTTCCTCACCTCATTAGTTTTGTCAGTTTAAATGCCATGAAGTGCCATTTTGGTGATCCTCTGAGGAGCAGGGTTTAATATTCCTGTTACAGTTTAATGGTACAGTTAAGCAGGGTGAGAAGGTATTCAAGCCATGGAGGACAGCTTTTTGAGAGCTTATAATCCCTTACATATAGTATCCTCTCCCTTTACTTGCATCATTTCTATTAAGAAAATATTTGAAGTATAAAGAAATTTTTATAGAGGCCTTTTGGCACAATATTTCTGATGGTGGCCTACTGATTTTTTTAGGTTTCATAGTGTCTTTCTCCTTTAGCAGTCAGCTGACATACTCATACATGGGTGGTGTTTAAGGTGGCATGCTCTGGTGTCCCAGTGTACCTGTACAGCTTCGACAACTCTAACAGTTCCTTTGGAGTTTTCAAATATTAACTTTTAAATTGAATGCAAAATTAAATGGTCTTTCTTTTTAACATAATTAGTTTTGTATATATACAGGCATATTTTAGTCTCCTTTATATTCCATCATTGTCACACATGTGAGAAGACGCAACCTTCCCAGACCTTATATTGACTTTCTGAATTCAACCAGTGCGTAAAAGTTGTGATGCTTCTCTACTGTTTTGCTAAATTATAAAACACCTCATTAAAAATTAAACTAGATAGAGATGAACTAATAATAATTAGCTATACCCGTAAAATGCTGCAGGCACTTACTGTCCAGTTACAAATAACTTTCACAGAAACATTGATCTGGTTTCAGTAAAATATTATTTTTAATTCTTACACAACACATTTATTTCCATTTCTAACCTCACGCAAAGACACATGGGAATTTATTTCATTAGCTCCAGTTTAGTTTGCAAATATGAAATGGTCAGTGTGAGTTTTGTATGTGTTACTATACAGCCAAAATAATTTGTTTCTTTGAGTTTTGTTTGCTATTGAGGGTTCTGATATGATTGCAGACGGAGCCAGATCTGACAAATGAAGTGCCCGCTGCTTCACAGCAGAACGGGTGGTAGCTTGCTCTTCCACAGGGCAGTTGAGAGCATTGTGTATTATATAAGCTGAAATAAGTTTAAGGTCTACACTACACTGTTTGCCGTAGTTCAGTGGAAAACATTGTCTAGAATATCCTGCTTCCTATTTCTTTGGTCAGAAATACCAGAAATAAACATGTATTCTAGTAAAACTACGTGGTTTAGTGCAATTCTATGAGAGACTTTGACCGTGTACCTGAATATATGTAAGCATTGAGTTCTGCAGCTAATTAAATATTTAGGGTTCTATTTAGTTGATCATCTGAAAGCTCTACATTCTTAAAATATAGAAGAATTGCTTTTGTAATTTTTTTTCTTTGTTGGGTTTTATTATCAGACTCCTTTAACTCTTCTGGAGCTAACCAGTAGGAGACTTGAGAGTCTGCTAGAAGGACAAGATCCAGATACCAATTCAGGTAGATGATGTGATATGCATTTTTATATAACCCATTTTACAAAAATGAGTTTATCATCAGTTGACTATAATTCTGCATAGACTAGGTTCTTTTCCTTTATTAGAAGTGAAGAATTAAAGTATTAGCAGCTAATTCACTAAATAAATTATCCGCTATAAGCAAAATACTGATGTCTGAATACAGAGAAGAAGAGTTCCATTAACTGTCTAGTTTGAACACATTACAAATTCTTTTTACAAAATAATTACTTCTGGAGAGATCAGCTTGAAATGTGCTTCCTGAAGTGACTTGCTTATAATTTGGTTTGTGAATTTGATGTGATTTTATATTTAGAAATAGCATTCTTATTTCTGACACAAAAGACCTAAAAATTCTCTTAGAGCTCAGTAGTTCGAGGTTCTGGTAGATGTCTTGAGCACAGACCTTGATTGTTTAGTGTTTTGAAGAACACTCCCTTTTCTGTGTAAGACTTGGGGAAGGGTAGTGTAGCTTGAAAGAAAGGCATCCAACACTTGGCATGCATGTGGGATTAGTGTTTTCCAGCTCACTTGTTTTACGAGCTAACATTCCATCTGGCCTTGCTGCCAAAAATACCTTTCGGCACGGATTAAAAGGGTTGGCTTAAATAATTGAATTTATCTCTGTCTTCCTTTTGATTTATGTATTGCCAGTGCATTATGTACTTAAACACTGAAGAGAAATCATTAGGGAACTGAATTACACTGCAAGTTACTGTGCTGTTGAGTACTGTATTTAATATGGCAGCTGCCTGAGAAGTAATTTGGGTACAGAATCTGTCACTGTCCATGTTGAGGTTTTGAATATGCCAAAATTGCTTCCTGTTAAGTGTTCTGAGTGTTGAGTAGCCCACAGAGATGAGCAACAGAGGAAGGAGTTGCCTGTCTGCAGAATTCTTGGAGTCTGTGTCATTTCCATCTGCCCATTGAACAGACAAGCGAAGTACAAACCCCATGCTGTATTCTCCCTACAAAGTTTTGGTGTTTCAGTCTATAAATGCATATAGATTCTATCTACTTGTTGAAGTAGCTAGTTTGATCTGACTGTAAGCTCTCCAGCATGGCACTTACCTATTTTCCTGTGTGTCTCATATTCTGGTGACATTTTCCTTTTTCTCATGGAGGAGACAGGAGGAAAATCTTTCCTGGGATCTGCTGAGCATTCTCAACTTCTGAAGTGCAGGTGGGAGCAAAAGGGAAATAAAGGCTGTAGGACCCTGATAAGAAAGGGGGTCAGTCTAATGCAGAAGGGTAATCCTTAGGTCTGCTGGAAATATAAAACATTAAAAAGAGGGAACTATGAGGTTGGCTTTAATCTATTATCCACTTGAAACTGCTGGATTAAAGGATCCACCTGGAAGTTTTAAGAATTATTATCTTTGCCAGAAGTTGTTAAGCTTTTCCTTTTTAAAGCGCAATCTTGACCTGGCTTTACTAAAACATAAGAAGTATTTCACATTTGGTGTTTGATAGTATAAAAGAAGGTATAAAAGAAGGGAGGCACAAGTCATTGTGAAAATCTGGTAGCTCAGGTTATTACAACTCTTGATGTGAAGCCTCAAGAAGATGGTGGTGTACAGAAGAAAGAGTAAGAGTTTTTTCCCCTTTAGGCGATTGTAGTTGTTCAGCCAGCTTGCTCCCTAATGCTTATAGGAGGGAAAAGTGTCTGGAGTAGCTGAATGCCAGTCTTTCCTCGGGCTAGAATTCACCTGCCTAATGATGGGGCTTGAGTCCTTGCAGGGCAGTACTCTACTGCAATAGGTCCACAACTTTTTTGTGGCTAGGACATGCTTGAGTTGCATATCTCTCAGAGTGCACTTCTTTGCCTTTACCCTGAACCACTGCCTGTTGCATCACCTCTGCTTCTGGTGCCCAAACCATGCTGAGCTGTCTGGTCACCTACAAGTTCCTGAATTCCTTTCCTGATTTCAGAAACAACTGTTCTTCCAAAGTATTTATTCACTTGCATTATGTACTGGACATTGCTGCAGATCTGATTGATTCCCAGGGAATTGCTGGATCACGACAATTACAAGATGATATTCTTCTTGTGTAGCATTGTTCATTATGGCTTCCGTTTTTAGAAACTGTATTGGCTTTTTTCTTGCCGGCCTGTTTGCGATATGGAAACACCTATGATATTGCATTTATAACACTGCTTTTCAATGTTCATTTTGCAATTAAAGTTTAGATGTTCGTCCATGCTGAGTGAAGGGCTATATTCCACATTGTAGAAAACTGTAATTGCATCTGAACCACAGTATCAGTACACTTATGTTTCTGACCATATTTTTTTAACCAGGCTCTTACATAATGCATTAAACTTAATCTGAACCTGTGATTTCTCACAAAGGCTTCACCTTCTGTCAGCGTGTGACAACTAAAGAATATGAACATCAAAATCAACAAACAAATCAGTATCTTCTTGCATTGGTTCAAGAGATAGACAGTGACCCTACTATTCCTTTGAAGCAGAAGAAGAAATTAGTTAAAGAATTCAAGAAATACCATTCTCTTGCCTATTGTGGTTGTAAAACTAAATGTGAATTTTGTGCTCCAAATGGTTAGATATCAACACTGCCTTTTTGTTTTTGGTTTTTTGTTGGTTAGTTTGGTTTTTTTTATTTTAAAGGGGAGGATGCATATGAAAATGGTAAAAACTGTTGTCTTATGTCATTATGTCTTCAGTTACAGAAAACTACAACTATTGAAATCACTGTGCTGCTAAGAAGCATTAATTCTAATGATTCCTTTTAAGCAAAATGTTCTTAATTATTTTAAAGTTAGTAATAATGGCATACTGCTTGTGCTGCTATGAGCTCAGACTTTGGTGCTTTTTTCCATGTGTCCTTAGGCCTGTAGCTTTCTAGCTGAGCCAAGTCTGCATTCTGAGCCATGCTTGGGTTGATAATCATAAACTTTTTATTCTTTTCAATCTGTAGTTTATAATTAGTTTAATCTAATAATAAACTGAAGATTATGACTCCTATGGGTTTTGTAAAAGTGTACAAAGTGCACCAAAAATGTTAAGAGCTTGTGGCAGGCAAGATTCATTAGGCAGGGGAGCTGTGTGTGTTGCAGTCAGTAATTACAGCCTGTTGCTCTTTCCTCATGCTGGCAGACTGAGCTGCTGCTTATTTGGCAGTTACACAAAAGCAAATGTAAAATTACATTTTTTAAAAAACAGAAATAATAATCATGGTTTAGATCACTTGGTGTACTTAAGCAGTTTATTTTAATATCAGGATACTTTGATAGCATCCAGTTATTTGTCATAAATACTTTGATAACATCAATGGTTCATAGGGCAAACCTAGGAAGCATATTGGCCTATTCACACGTTGATGGTTAACTGTACATTGACAAGGAAATGTTGATTAAAATTATTAAATATGCAATATAATGTTATGGGGTTAAATTACTTTTTCCATCCTCATGACAGGCATTTGATCACATCTTGGACATAGAAACTTAGAATTGAGTTTGGAAGGTACCTCTGGTCTAGTCCCACTGTCCTGCTCAAAGTGGAGTCAATTAGTGCAGGTTGTTCAGGGCCTTTTCCAGTTCAGTTTAGAGCATCTCCAAGGATGGAGATGCCACAGCTGCTCAGGTGAGTCTGGTCCAGAAGTACCCGGTTCAGTCTTCTTTACTCCCTCCCCTGAGCCTTCTTTTCTGAAAGCTAAACAGTCACAGTGGTCTCAGCCTCTTCCCTGCATGACAGATGGTTTGTCATCTTTATCATCTTTGTCATCTTCATGGCCTCTTTGCTGGACTAACTCCACTATGACCATGACTTTTTTATTGTGAATATGCTTCTTTGGGTATCTACATCCATAATTGTTCTTCAAATGTATGGTGAAGTTACCATGATACCAAAGCTTTCTGAAAATAAGCGCTGACCAAGTTTCATCTTTCAGAGGCAAATGCCCCAATTACTAGACTACAGGGCCAAGAGTTCTTTTTCGAGCCCTGTGATGGTGGGTTGGCCATTCTCCCAGAAAGGAAGTGTAGGTTACTGAAAACTGTAAACAGGACAGTTTTCTGATTAAGTGCTTCTGGTGTCAAGTTGTAGGAAAAGGGGTTTTCAGTTTGGATTTTATTTGTTGTTGGGTGGTTGGTTGATCTTTTGTCATAGTGTGGGCTTTTTCTCTCTTCAGTCCCTTTACTGGATCTCACTCAAAATACTGAACCTGGTAAGAGGGAGGAATGGCAACATGGCAATTTGTAGGCTAGATGGACTGGGAATTGCTTTGGGAAAAACTATTTTTAAAAAACAAATTATTGCACTTTGTAACTTGCTAAGAATTTTCTTGTACTAATTTAAAGGTGACAAGAAAGCACTGTGTAAAAAGCAATGAATTGAGCTGTCATTTCATAGTGCTTTATAAGGAAGAGGCAGCTCAGTGGGTGTAGAACCAGGTATCAAGCAGTAAGGAAATGCTTCAAGTAGGCAGCAGGAATTTACAGCTGTCAAGTGGTTTCCTTCAAGGACAAGAAGCCAAGATAGATCTATTCTGTAAAAGAAAGGAGAGCTCTTGAGAGCCTTGCCTTACTCACCCTGACAGCAGGATCTACTAATTTTCAGTCTTCTGTTGAAAGAAATGTGGTGTTTTATAAGGGCCTACTGAACAGTACAAGTTCAGTGAACTACAGATTACTGGTCTTTGTTGTTAGACTTTCAGTTACATTCCAAAATTAGGAAAACTTTACTGGACCTTAGAAAGTTCTGTTGGTTATTTTTAACAATATTTGACACAGAATCATCTGGAAGGGAAACTTGGAACTCATTTCTATTTGTGGTTTCTAGCATAGAGCTATCAATTGTCAGTATGAATTTATTTTGAAGTATAAAATTTAGAGAGTGAAGAGTTTAGTCTGGAGGTACTTTCCAGTGCACTCTTTATCAGAGAACAAGTGATGCGCTTTCAAAGTGAGACTTGCTTTCATTCATAGAACATTAATCACAGAATCACAGAATCAGCGAGGTTGGAAAAGACCTTTAAGATCACCAAGTCAAATCATTACCCCAGACTGCCAAGACCACCACTAAATCATGTCACTGAGGACCTCCCTATCTCTGCCATTCAACCTGGGGAACTGAGTACCCTGAGGATGGCTGGTCTGACTAACTAAAGACTGAAGCAAAAGCTGCAGTAAGTACCTTAGCCTTTTCCTTGTCCTCAGTCACTAGGTTTCCCCTAGTATCCAGTGGAGGATGGAGATACTCCTTGGCCCTCCTTTTATTGCTAATATATTCATAAAAGTATTTTTTATTATCTTTTATGGCAGTGGCCAGATTTAGTTCCATCAGTCCCCAGAGCCAGGCTGGTCTTCCCCACTGGTCTGATTTTTGCTACATAGGGAGCACCTGCTCCTGCGCATTAAGGATTTAATGCCTGAAGAGTGTGCAGCCTTCCTGGACCCTTCTGTCCTTCAGTAATGTTTCTCAAGGAATTATTCCAACTAGGATACTAAACAGGCCAAAGTCAGCTCTCCAGAAGTTCAAGGTGGAGCATTTGCTGACCTTCTTCCTGAACTTCCCCAAAGATTGAAAATTCCATGATTTTGTGACTGCTTTTTCCAAGACGACCTCCAGCCATCACATTTTTCCAGGATAGGCAATCTCAGAAAAGAACTTTTAAGATGTGTTTAATGTCCATTTAACTGCATACACAAGTTGGAAGAATATTCACTTGGGAACAAAAAAATCCCCCGCAAAAAAACAAACCCCCAAACAACTCAATTTCTTCTATGTATTAATGTCACACCAGCACAAGCATTCAGTATTTTTATTGCCCCATGCATTGAGGTTTTCTGCAATAAGAATACAGTGAAGCTAACAGAAAAAGATGAGAACACAGTGAAATGACAGTGAACATATTACTTCATAGTATTAGGCTTGTAAAATTCATTTTTAAACTCTGAAAATTTTCCCCAACCCACTTAAATACAGGAAAGCTAAAACACAATCCTAACTGACAGGAAACAGGTCATACTTCAAAGAATTCCATTCTGACTGAAACAATGGAATAACAATGTATCCAACTATACTGCCTATATGTCAAATTTCTCTTCACAGATATTGTGTCCATGTTCTTCATAATCTTCTCTAGTTACTACCATGTCTTCAAAATCATCATTTTCAGAAATGAGCTTCCCACCTTCCCAGGAATAAGTAATAGGGCTGAAAAATGAACAGTTATAAATGAGTAACAGCAAGTACATTTCAAATAGAAGTATGCAGTGATGATTTCCAAGACTTTTATTTATCCTATTTAAAAATATACTTTTGATTGCTAAATCAAACCATCCAGCTCCAGACAAGCTCTGAGACAAAGTCTGAAATTTTAGCAGGGCTAACTGACTATTTGCTCTACACAAGTGCAGGAGTGAAGGCAGCATTGATAGGAAGATGTTTGTTACACAGATAATGATTCTTCATAATATTTAAAAGTACTCTCCAATAATACCTTTTTAAAAGTAAAGATTTCTTTGTTCTTTCGAAACATGTGTTTTGTCTCAGCTGTGTACTTTCTCTCTGTGAAGGTGTTACCCCTTCCAAATCCCTGAAGTGACTACATTAATAATGACATGGCAGCATTCACATGGTGTTAAATCTTCTAATTGAAAGAATAAACCCTTATCTTGCATACTTATATATCCACATAATCCACAATACAGTCTTATTTACCTATTTACACTCCAAAAACTGATCCTGAAAACATTTCTGTGCTTAATTTTACTACCTAAAGTACAGGGCAAGCAGGTGGTCCCTAATTTAACCGGTTTGTTTGAAAATACACTGATTTAAAACATTCTTCTTGTACAGTTCTGGTTCAGTGAATATTTAAATTAACCCCTTTATCTTTGTAATCATAGAATAGATTCATAGAACCATAATATCTAGTTCCAACTCCCCAGCCATGGGGAGGAATGCCTCACCCTAGACCATGTTGCTCAAAGACTCTGTCCAA
>JBCJKH010056401.1:0-10594 GCA_039877255.1 Loriculus beryllinus
TTATGCAAACAATCACATCATACAACTTATATTCACATCTGGAAGTGGTCATGAAAGTTGATCACTGAAGCCAGAAGGCCTCCTTAGATGAATGAATACTCAGTAAACAACAAATGGATGCTGTTAAGCCAGAATTATTTAGGAAGAAAAATCAAACCAGAATATGCTGGAGTTTTTTCACTGTGAGACACATTTGGTTTTCCATGATGCTCAGTGTCACACTAAAAGTCACAGTATAAAACTTGTTTTGAGAGAATTTAGTTCAAATTTCAGGTGTTTTTGAGACATTTTTTTATTCTTGCCTTCTTCCTTTCTTTCTTTTTCCTGTAGGCTTAGACTAAAACTCAGCAGGATTCTTTATGTTCTATATCTTCTGTTTCTTCTCAGTTTTTCTTTTCCATTCTCTGATGTCACTTCTTGTAAAGTTAGGTTAGTAAAAAAGGGATTTAAAAATGGAAAAATAAATGAAGCTTGGAAGAAAAATAAAAAAAAAGTTTCTCACCTCAACCTGTTATATTCATTTGCAAAAAGATATTTAAAATAATTCCAAATTCTCAACAATTTGCATGATACCTCTATAACTTCATATTAATATGATCTCTGATTTCGATGAAGAACAGGAAATTTGAAGCAAATTTATGGACAAGTTGTCAGGAGTGAGGTAAGGAGTGTTAACAGAAGATTCTTAATGAAAAATTGTGACTGTATCTTTTCTAGAGGTAGTTTATGGAGGGACAGCAGGATAGAGTAGGGAGGGGAACAGCTCTCCTACATCTCTCATTAATGACCTCGCTAATTAAACAGTGCCAGCAGCAAGTTGTGTGAATTGTCTATTCCAGTTCTTTTTGTCCAGAAAGATGATTTCATGGGGATATAAGAGGAGGACTGCAAAACTGTTTTTGTGGAAAACTGGGAGTTGTTCTAATGAAGCTGTAATTCTTCTCTAACCTCTGCAATATTGAACTGTATGTCATTTTCATTAGTTGTACTTTCTTCTTCTATTCCCCTCTTCCAGTCTGTTCAGAACATCTTTAAGCTCATACTGAGTCTATTCTTGGCTTTGGGTGGCAAAAGAAGTGAGAAGTAAGTCTCATTCCTAAAAGGTTGTGTCTTCAGACTCCAGCAACAGGAGGCACAGAGTTGCCCACTTTCCTGAATTGCATCGAGTTGGGGCTCAGCCTAACTCCGCACATCATAAAGGATGCTTTAAATTGGGCCTTAGTATAAGTCCCTACTCATAAAACTGAGGAGTTCCAGAAGACAATGACACTTCAACTATGATTGCTTCCTTCCCTTTGTCCCTGCACCCTGTCTTTTGGGGGCTAGGCAGATCTTCCATAGCTAGGGCTATGCTGTTTCCATAGCCCCGACATATGTCACCTGTATCAGCTCTTAGGTTGCTATCTGTGTTCTGGAGCTGCATGAAACAGAGCAAGAAGATCAAAATTGCAGTTTTAGTTGCCTTGAAGAACATTGATTATTTTTTTTTCTTGCTTGGAGAGTGCCAGATGAGAAAGGAAGAACTGTGGAACAGCTTGAAACAGCCAAATGATCATCTATAAACTGGCAAGTAACGTCAATGTGGAGATCTTGCTCCAGGTCTTTCCAAAATCTTAGGCTTATCATGAGGTCCAGGCTGTACTTAAAATCTCTTGGAAGAAATCTGTGGTAGAGAATTCATGCTGGAAACTACAGCTTGATTGTACTTCTAAAAGAGCAGAAGACTATATAGCAGTGGGGAAAATGGGCTGTTGTGGAATATAGCAGCAGATAATTATTTAAAATGATGACCTACTGTCATATAAATCTATTTCAGAGCAATTTCAGTTGTACGTATAAAAGGACACAATTTAGATTTAGTATGAAATTGTTATATAATCTTAATCTTATTCATGGTTGGGATTTTTTTTAGTTCTTTGTAAATCTGAACCAGTTCAGTACTCCAGTTAAATTCAGCATTCTTCATGTGACAAATTAGATGGTTCTGTTAAAGGAATTCTACAGTAAAATGACATTGAAATTCCTAGTGAAAACATACAGAAGACATTTGAAAAATCACACCATGATTTTTTTCCTTGATAACTATTTTCCAGATATATGCAAGAATTGGATTAATTTTTATGTTCCCTTGCTGTGATGAGTTGCACTGTTTTTCTAAAAAGCTCGATTTATTGTATTTATTTTTGACAACTCCTGCCCCTGTAGTTTCCAGAATAAAATGGCATTTTCATTAACTCTCGACAAGGCAAATGTCTGTGGTTTGGTGGGTTTTTGTTGTTGTTGTTGTTTTTGTTTTGGTCTTTAGTTTTATGAAAGTCAGCCTTCTTATCATAAAGCATTTTTCCTCCATATAGTTAATTATTTGTTCTGGTGGCATTTTGTGTTTGATGTTTTCCTAGTATTGTGCTCCTTATTATGCATCATCTCTCAGGTTGTCTTTGGGCTAGTTGACTGAGTACCTAAGGAGAAATATGCTTCTCTATAAAGACCAAAAGGGAGAGAAAAGAGAAGTTGAGTCATTAGAGTCACCATTTCTCCTCTGGTATCCATATGATGCACAGTTGTCATATGCTACCCTCTTACAGCTGTATGTGTCTACAGCCCTCAGTGATTCCTGACATTTGACAGGCTTTCTTCACTGTGTTTTGCTTTCTGAAAAGAAAGTGTGTAGGTGCACACATACAAATATGTATGTGATTGATAATTTAGTGTATAAAATGTTCATGCATGCATGCTAGATTTTTTTGTCTTTTTTTTTTTTTTTTTCTTTTGGCTTGTATGTAGGTCTTATTCATTCTTCTGACAAAAAAATACGGTGCTCTTCAATTAATTCCAGGTTAGTAAAATAAAAGAGAAAGGGAATTCATGTATTCCATGTTATGGTGGGATACATCCAACATTGAATTATGTTAATTCTTATTACTTTTTATACTGACATACTTTATGATTTTTACAAATCTTTACTAATTCAGCCTTCCAGTAAGCTTCTAAAGTGACTGTGTATTGTTATTCCCATTTTACATACAGACATAAAGACAGGCATTATGTTGGCAAGGGAAGGTAAAAAAGGTAAAAAAGATTTTTATATTCATCCTCATGCTGAGAAGTGTAATATACATGTCAGAAAGTCTGTCAGCCCTCCTTCTTGTCCCTCAGCTTAGACCTGGGGTTTGCCTCTCCATGAAGAGCATGACCATAGTTAAATGCAATCATTGTGTACATAGTAAATATGTGAATTTAGGTTGGCTGCTTTTAGATTATCTAAACAGCTCTAACAGAACATGAAGAGAGAAATGAATGAGTAAACAGCATTCTATAAAGAAAGATTACTTCTCTATTCTCTGTTTTAACTTTTACTAAAATTGTGAGTGCTCTTACATCCTAAGAAGCTTGTCTGAGAGGGTTATGCGTTAGAAATTGATAGTGCTGTCCAAAAAATTCAGCAGGAAGCTCCTGATGGTTGTAATTTGAATTAATCAGCTGTAAATTTTCTGTGATGAAGATTTAGCCCTTTCAGTCTATGTTTTAAAAATGAACAAAGGAGAGGAGATTTTCCCTTCTTTACCTTTTGTCAAAAGATTGAAGAAAATCCGTATTGTAGAGAATAAATGTTGCCAAAGTATTTCTTTCACATCGACATAGGGTGAATTGTATGTGCAGACTCGAGTAAATGTTTTGACATGTCTTGTGGCATATAAGGCAAAACACAGACAGCCTGGCTTGGGTTTGAATGAAATGTAATGTTGTTACTAAGACTTTTAATCAATTAGATGCCCAATTTTGAACAAGAAGACAGTAGCCAAGGTCTTTTCAGTAAAAATACTTGGGAGCAGGTTATTCATTGTTGTATATTGACACACTTCCACCATTTGCAGTAAATTTGTGTGTTCTTCAGCATTATCCAGGGAAATAAAGCCAAGAGTTAATTCGTATAAATGCTTTGTTAAGAATATCTAGAATATCCTATGTCAATGCGTCGTGTATAAAAGGTTGTGACTCTTTTCCCCTTTTATCAGGTAACTGAGTTGTGTATTTCACATAATTATTTCCATGTGTGAATAGGCTTGTCTGAATTGCTTTTTATTGACCTTAAATGTTAAAAATTTTGCATCAGTGGATAACACCTGGGTCATATTTCTGTCAATTGAAATGCTATTTTTAGTGGGGTACCAATACATAAAAAGTTAGAGATTTTTGCCACGGTTAGGTGGAACAGAGGTGTCACCTTTCCTATTCTGTCACAGCTCATCTCAGAGCACTGGCCAAAAGAGAGAGATCTGGATTATTCGTTCTAAAGTGACTAACAGGCATTGTGCTAATTTTGGGGTTCATAAGCAAGGAAGGTAGACTACTGCCCATCTTTCCTGTTGAAGCTACTACAAGGGAGGGGAGAAAAACAGTCTTACAGGAGGAGAACACAGAGGAGGGGCTATGGTAACCCAGAGCTAAAGGCAATTTTCAGGTTGGGGTGAAGCAATGTATATGTCAGCAGCAATGGGGGGTACTGAGTTCTGGGCATTTGTGGATCAGTGCTGATACTCAGCATGAGCATCAGAACGTGATCCTATTGCTATTTTCTAATACAACTTAATTTATTGATACTGCAGCTGTTGAACTAGACTGTAACAAGAAGTGACAGCCGTAGCATTGTGGTTGGCAATTGTGAGAAGTGATAAGAATTCTTGTTTACTCTGTAAATGTGATAGTTCAGATTTGTCAGCCTCAGCCTCATGTGTTACATTGAGGAAACAGCATACAGTGTTTTGTTGTTATTTTCCTAATTACAAAAGTTTTCTTTCCAGAACTAAATTTTTGATTCTGCTCTTTGCCATTGTGTAGATTACCCCCCCGTGAGAGTTTTGCATGTTGATCAATGGCAGGATTTGGTTATATAGGAAAAAGCACTTCATAGCGTTAATGATGACAGATACAATTAAATGAACTCTCTGCCATCTCCTTTGATGTACACAGATTTTCCCCATTAATATTGATGGACTTCAGAGTCACAAGCACATACTGGGAGGAGAGCAAGCCCTTGAATGTTGTATTTTGCTCTTTGTGGAGCTGCCTATATCACTTTGTCTAAATGTAAGGAAAGCTGCTGACAGTTTTTGTATATTAAATTATAACTGAGAACTAATTCAAGGATCAAAGATGCTCTTTGGGAGACATCACTTTACTGGTAGGAAAAATCATTACCTTTTTTTACCAGTCTCATGTATTTGTACTGTATGCCTTGGAAATATCATTCCCTACAGTTTCTGAATCTTGATGTTTAATTTAACATGAAGGTCTTTGAGCAGCAGAATGGGAGGGGGGCTTCTGCTAGTAAAGCCTCGTAGAAGGAAATTGAAACGTACATGTTTTTTCTCATTTATCAAACAAGTGCAAAAATCTAAACTGACATTTTATATCAAATGAATTATGAACTGTGTACTTTGTACCTAAGGGAACAACTACTTAATTAGACTTTTGTTAAAAAGAGAGAGAGAGGAAAAAAACAGGCTTTTAATAAAATATACAGTCATTTTTTGTATTTTGTCTGAACCTGACACATGCTGTACTTTGCAGAAGAAAACCAGGGTATAGGTTACTTCAAAGGCTGTATTCTTTGAATGCCTTAGAGTGAATTGGGAAGCAGGTTAAGATAACACACAAACCAGAGTTTCTACTTAATAAGTAATGTTGCTTTGATATTTTTTGTTTTCAGCCTTGTTCACCTTCGATGAACAGGAAAATATAATATGCTTTATAATAGCTTGAAGATTGAAGTGAACTAGTGAATGATGATTATTATTATTTTTAAACGTCTATTTGTAAGAATATGGTTGGCACTGAAAAATACTTCCAGGGAGCAAAGTTTCAGAAGGTACTTGATTGAACTGTAAGAGGTAAACTTTCAAAGAATTATATACTCAGCATTTTAAAGGCATGACTTCCACTGTCTTTAGATGAACACTTCTTTCAAGCAAAGAGGAGACTCCCAGTCTGTAAAGTTAGAGGTTGCAAAATTGGTAAGATTTTGTACATTCCTGATTTCTGAATTTCGTTCATGACTTTCAGTGGGAATATGTTTGTTTCAGTGCATTGGCATAGAAGGCACTTTGATATTGTTGTGGTAAGAATCTACACCTTAGAGAAAATGAGAAATGAGAAGATAAAGTTCCATGGTGTCTTTGACAACATATTCACTAATGCACTCCTATGGCACTTTTTGATATATGGACAAAATAGTTGAGAACTAGTTGCCTTTTCTCATGTCATATATTTCATAAAGATATATTTAATAAGATTAGGTAAGTCAGAATATACAAAAGCTTTCAGAAAATCTACAAGCTTCTTGCAGAAAACAATGGTGTATGAACAATTGTGGGAATATCATACCATGAACGTATCACAAAATCTGAACCACAATGAGACCAGCTATGTTTGAAGATTTAATATTATTTCCTATCAGTACCATTAAGAGACTAAAACCGAAACTGGAATGAGATGTGCTAATGATGGCACATCCTCAGCTGAGATACCCGGATGTACTCACATCCAACAAGGCAGTACCTTGGTCTTTGCAAACTTACGGTGATGATAAAGTGATCTGATCCTTTAATGTGACTCTCCTGTGAAAAATAATTTATTTATTATACTAGACAATGGGTATTTCTATTTAGAAGTAAGGTGATCATTTTTCCTTATTTATCTTATATTTGCTTTTATTTATTCAACAATACTGATTTTCTAGGTGTTCTATTTATACATGATAATATTTAGAATCATAGAATAGTTAGGGTTGGAAAGGACCTTAAGAACATCTAGTTCCAACCCTCCCTGCCATAAGCAGGGACACCTCACACTAAACCATGGCACCCAAGGCTGGCCTTGAACACCGCCAGCAGTGGAGCATTCACAACTTCACTGGGCAACCCATTCTAGTGCCTCACCATCCTTACAGTAAAAAACTTCTTCTTTACATCCAATCTAAACTTCCCCTGTTTAAGTTTGAACCCATTACCCCTTGTCCTGTCACTACAGTCCCTAATGAAGAGTCCCTCCCCAGCATCCCTATGGCCCCCCTTCAGATGCTGGAAGGCTGCTATGAGGTCTCCATGTATCAAAACAACACATAAATGCTGCTAGAAATGTGGCAGTGTAAATGCACATTCCTGTTACAGAAAGGGAAGGAAAAGAGGTGACAGCTTGAGGGAGTTCAGTGGTTTAACAAAGCCACAACAGAGTGCTGGTCGTCTCCAAACATGCTGGAGAGTCAGAATTCCTGCTCGTGTTGTCTGTGGAGGAGATGAGAGGGATGGGGACAACAGGTGAATGTGAGAAGAGCCATGTCCTTCTTCCTCAATACCTGCCTCTCATTTTCCCTGTAAAAAGACACTGACAATGAGACATCTTTTTGATTACTGCCTATGGCATAAAGAAGTTAATTAGCAGCTGTGAATCAAATCCAGATCTGTGTTTCCTTGATTGCTAGGAGCAGAAACTTTGAGGAAACTTCTTTTCGTTCTCTTTCTGCAAATAAAGGAAAGAACTTGTGGGGGAAAGGGTCTCTTATAGTTTCGTTTGTTTCACAGCCAAAATGTAGTCCAGTGACCTGGATCCTGCAGGTACCTGTAGGACATTCAAAGTATATTAAGACTGCACTACCCACTGTGCATAGTGGCTCCCTAACAACAGCTGATCTGTCATCTTGTCAGGTATGTTTTCTATTCATGGAAATTTTCAAGCTTGGATTGCATCAGAAATAGTAATATTCCACAGCAATAAAAAAAATCATGGATTAAAAATAACTACAGGTAATTTTATTGCAGATCTAACTTATTTGCAAACCTGCATTGTTCTCCAGTCTGTAGATTTAGGGGTATGTAAGGTGATTCTGTCAAAAAGCACATCAGCTGGCAACTTCAGTTTTCTGCCAGCAGGATACACTGTTCTGTGACTAACAGTACTGTCGCATTTATACTGCAGGAGTGCTCACAATGCACTGAACCAGGAGACTTCTTATTTAACGAGAACACTCACATCTAATACCTCACTTTCTTTAGCATTCAGTTAGGTTTCTGTAAGTTTCTTTCACCACACTTAGTGGAGTTATAACAACTATCAGTTGTAGAAACCATGTTCTCCTGTTCAAGTGGAATGATGCTTTCTGGTTTGGAATACCCTATGTTATCCTTTTGCTTTTGGTCATAGAATGAAACAATATTAAAAATTAATTTTCACAAGCTTATGTTTCAGACAGAGGCTTAGGTGACATCACTACCTCCTTGCCATTTTTCTTCTTCTTTCTTCATCTTACATGATGTTAGAATCCCTTTAATTGAAACATTAGGCTGAAAAGGAGTTCATAAAAAATAATTTTTTGTATCTTCTTTCCTCAAAGCCATAAGTTGTCTTGTTTCTGGCAAAACATTTGGTTTCTCTGATGAAGATTTGAAATCTTTCTTGCAGCATTTTAGTCCCATTACTATATGTCCTGTTTTCCAGGACACAGAGATTCTCTCTTTGCAAAACTTCTGTGAAGTTGAAGATTATTATGTTCATCCCTTTGCTCATCTATTATTCTTAAAGCTACATAGTTTAAACTTTCTTCCCTGGTCTTTTTCCAACCATTAGTGATGTAATTTGCTTTGTTGTTGTGATTGCTTTTGGGAAGCCCCACATTTCTAGAGCTATCTAAGAACTGTTTAGTTTCAAACACAAAATAAAAGAATTAAAATCCAGCCTCCAGCTCTTTGAAATTTTTTCATCAACATTAAGAAAGAAAGTTCAGTTTAGTCAAGTGTTTCCTTGCCAGCAGTCTATGAGACTCTAACCAGAGATGTTTCCACCAATGTGGAAACTAGCATACCACATACCTGCCTCTGGTCATAGCTCTCTGCCTGCAGATAGATTAAGGGAAGCTGTAAGATTTTGAAGGTAATGTCAAATTAATTCACCTTCCTTCTTTCAAAACAAACAAACAAAGTCTTTAAATTAGTCTAAAGCTGCTTCAAGAAGGAAGCTGAAGCTTCTGCATGAAGATAGAAAGGATCTTGTTCCCTCTGTCTTGCTATATTTGTTCCCCTAAGTAAAAAAAAAAGGCAGATTTGATAGTTTCTCAAAGCTGTGTCACAGAGATATTTAATTTTCCAGTAGCCAGAGTCACAATTAACCCACAGGAGCTGTTTGTTTAATTGTGGTTTCTGCCTGAGTTTGTAAAACCAATACTTACGTTTTTTTCCTCAGAGTTTTTTCTTCAATTAATTTTGTGGTATGACAGTTATTGGCTAGACATTCTTTTAAATAGCCTGATAAATAATTAGTTTTACTGGGTAGTTATAAATTCTATCCAGTGTCTTTATTACAGGTATTAAAATCGTTAATCATTGAGCTAATTGCTTACTGGTATTCTTTTGTAGCTTTGAGAGTGTAGCAAAGTTCTTGCTGAGCAGCATGGATAAACTTCTACCTAGCATGAAGAAGGAAGGTAGGTTACTCCTTATGTAAAGGTTCAGGAGACAAATCTATAAGACATTTTCGTATGGTTGACCTCAGTAAAATAAAACACTTAAGAAAGGGACATCTGTTACTCATACTTGAGACCCATATCTGGATTGCAGATGTTGAGGTGGTATATGAAGTTATGAAGAAAAGTTCATTAAATGGAGAAGGAGGTCTGATTGTTTTTCATTAGAGCAGTATTAATGAGATACAAGTAAGAAAGCCCTGGGATTTTCAAAGGCAGTCATCTTAAACTTCAGGTCTGTAAAGCCCTGCTAAAATTCTCTGCAGCTTGGTATACCAAATAGTGCAAGTGGAGGAAAAAAAAAAGCAGTTAGAGCTTATACATACAATCCAGATAAAGGTAAAATTTTGATCTAGATAAAGATAAAAATTTAGAATTTTCAAATTTCTTAATTTAATTTCTGCAAGTGATCTTGTGCCCTAGAAGTACAAATAAAATTACAGATTATTGCTGAAGTGAAAATAATTGCAGAGCCACTCCTTTTCAAGTGAAGTTAAGATCATAGCAGAGATTAGATATATAAAACAGGTTAGATAGTGAAGAGAGAACAAAATTATCTCTGTACCCTATTTATGTTATACTTCTTAAAAAAGTCACTAACAGGAGGCGTGAACAGGTTTGGATTTACTGGAAAGTTTAGTCTTTAAGGTACTCTTTTGCATCTCTACTTTCTCGTTCTGATAGTGCAGCTTCCTTCCCAAACCCCATTTGTCAGAGATGAGCAAGCAAGAAGGCCACCATGGACCTTTCACATTGTACGTTCCAAAGTGCATAGATGTATGTTGAATAAGGGGTGCATTGTCCTATTACTGTTAGAGGGAGATATATCTCTAACATAAAACATATAACAGTGAAATTAGAAATAATAAAGAAAAATCCAAGAATACTCTATACATTGTTTAGGCATTAAGTCAGGTGGAAAGCAGCATGGTTGAACATACATATTAAATGAAAAATTATGAACAGCTGTGTATATTCATTATACACTGAGTAGGAAAGATAACTGAGAAAAGAGGGTTAAAATCCAAACCAGAGTAAACCTCAATGAACCTGTGAAGATATGAAATAAAAAAAGCAATC
>JBCJKH010056405.1:8015-23808 GCA_039877255.1 Loriculus beryllinus
AGATGTTACTGAAAGTCAGTTTGGGTATCTCAACACTATGTTCCAACTGCACTAAAGGCGTGCCCTAGGAAGCATGCTCTAAGTACAAATGGAAGTATTTATCTGCAATTGTTGTGTGCTAACTCATGTCCTTCTAGGAGAAGGGGAAGTAGCAGCAGGAATCCTTCTGCAAAGTCAATAATATTTGGCAACATCTTGAACTCTTCAGTATAAGGCTAGAAAGCCTCCCTTTCTGTCCTCCTTACTCTGTGGGAACCTCTGCCTTGGCTCCTTGGTCAGAGGAGGCAAGTTTTTCCACCTATAGTAGCTTGTTGCAGTTCTGTGCACTGGCACAGCACTGTGCTCAGTTAAAATGAGATAAATGAATAGTATAGTTTTAATTTGATATTTAGCAAGGATGCATGAGCCTGTTTGCTACCTGACTACATATGCTCAGAGAGTTTTCACTGCATAGTGACCAGTATATTGTCATGATAAACTAATCAGGTCCTAATAAGCCTCATGGAATTGCTCTTTTCACAATAGTTATGGCTTCCTCAGGAAACAAACAGGAAAACTTACAAGAAAATAATAGATTCATTTCCCAAAATATCAAATGTGAAACGATAATAGGGCAAGAAGATGTTTCCTTTTACCTGGATTCACTTGTAAAGTATTACTTTAATTCACATTTTGTGGATGAAAAGGTCATTTATAGAAGTTGACCTATATAGACTTATATAGAAATGTCTATATATTTCTTATATATATTTCTTATATATAGAAATGTTCAGACAGGCTTCATCATCTATAAAGAAAAAGTATAGCCACATATAACAATGTGATGAAGCAATCCACAGAACTGAAAGATTAGCCAAGTAGGTGTAAACTGCAAGAAAATACATGTAGCAAGGTATAATAACAATTGCAAAACATGGAATGGTTGAGGTGGTCCTTTGCTCCCCCAAGAGGTGCAGGAGTTGGCTGCGCTGGGTCAGATCTAAAGCTGGTCTGTGTGGTGTCTGATAGCAGCTTGTGAAGACATGGGAAAGACTGTGGAGATGCACATAGTGATAATTCCCCTGACTACTTCCATAGTTTCCAGTATTGGCAGTTCAGGAGCTTCCAAAGGAAATGAAAGTGTGGGTCTCTTCCATGAAGTCCTAGAACGCTTTTGCTGGAGCAGGTCCATGGCCTGCAAATTCTGCCATAGCTTCAGAATACAGCATTTTCACGGAATCATGGAGTGATTAGGGTTGGAAAGGACCTTAAGATCATCTAGTTCCAGTCCACCTGCCATGGGCAGGGATGCGTCACACTAGACCGTGTTGCTAAGCCTCTGTCCAACCTGGCTTGAACAACTTTGCAAGATGGCAAATTGCAGCACATGTGGTGTATTTGCCAGACTGTAGGTCTGGTTCTTCAACCGTGCTGCATTTCCACAGTGTTACAACGTAGAGGGTAATATAATGATATAAATAAAGTAGAGATAATATGATGATAATGAAAGATAATCATGGGGAGAATAGCTTCATGCACTAGTTATCTCTGGCTGCCAAAATGACCTGTTTGCAAACATTGAAAGATCAAAAAACAATGGCCGTGTATGTAAACACTGCATTTACATTTACACTTGCTCTAGGTGGCAGGGGGGTTGGACTAGGTGATTTACAAAGGTCCCTTTCAACTGTATTGATTCTGTGATTTTCAGTATTGCCCTTGGTTAAATCATTAGTTCAGACTAATTGCAAATACTCTTCGTTAGGATAGTTATATAGGAGTGGTCACTCAGTTCAGATTGCATACAAGAACTGGATTATTGCTCAGTTTCTAAAAGAAGAAGTCACCATCTGACATTAATATCAGTAGAGATCATCTTTTATCTCTTCTTACTCCTATGAGCTATCACAGTTTTAATCAACTTTCCAATGAAGATTGTGTACTAAGTCACCTTGAATATGCGGTCATCTGCTTTGGTTTTACTTGGTGGTCTTTATTTGATAAACCAATAAATAAGCTTCTAAACATGAAAAAAAAATAAAAAAAAAAAGCTAAAAGTTTTAGGAAATTTAGCAGTAGTAATTGCTGCTACCTAGTGAAAAAATTTGGCCTGGGTTTTCTGAAAGTGATTGTTACTGGAAGTCCCTTAGGTACAGTGCTGATTGCTTCAAAAACATTACTGACCATGCTTGATACGTGCCTTGCTCCTTTAGGAGAGGTTCTGGTAGAGTATGTGACATTTCATCTATTTTCTGTGATACTTCTTGAGTCATGCCATAGGATTATGTCCCTGGTCATGGCAGGGGGGTTGGAATTAGATGATCTTAAGGTCCTTTCCAACCCTAACTGTCCTATGATTCTGTTCTATGATTACAGTTTTCTGCTTTCTTTTTTGTTGAAAATGGTTGAAGTACAGTGTTTTTGTAAGCTGATGCCTTTAAATACCTCAGGGCCTCCTGGTGAAAAGGGAGCATTTAAAAATAAGCATACTAGTCTGAGTGGGCATTATAGGAATTATTTAGTTTTCTGTGTTTAATGTGTTTTGAGAGAGGAAAGATGAGAAGGGAGGTAGTGTCCTACCCAATGATTACAACCCCCAAACATCCAATTTTGCAGACATATTATTTCTATAGAGTTGTTCCAATGTTGGCCAGCACTGTAGGTATTAAACGGGACATAGCCTCATTTTGACAATTGGGTGATTCTGTCTGAGGTTTTCTTTTCTTGTGGTGCATCCAGAGCCTAAATGAAAGCTTTCTTCCACCACATTTACAGTTGGTAAAAATATCTGTCAAAACCATACAGAAGCGTATCTTTCCAGGAGGGACTGAGAGACTCTTTTGCTTCTTAAAGTAAGATGTTAGACTATGTGCACTGAGGAGATTTCATTCAGTTTTCATTTGATCTGTTTTATTACTTCAGTTTCTTGAATTGCTAAAATTCTGTATGTCACTTCATAATGAATCTTGGCTGTCAGTGAGTTGCCCAACCATTGTGGCAATCCTGGTCTATAAAAAAGACTGTGAGGGTGATGTGACACTGGCACAGGTTGCCCAGAGAAGCTGTGGCTGCTCCATCCCTGGCTGTATTTAAGGTCAAGTTAGACAGAGACTTCAATGGTGTGGTCTAGTGTGAGGCATAGCCCATGGCTAGAGGTTGGAACCGGATGATCTTAAGGTCCTTTCCAACCCAAACCATTCTAGGACTCTCAGCCTTGTTTTAACAGGAGAACTAGGTCCTTCTTTTAGAAAAATTAAGTAACTTACTTTTCTTTCGTTGCATGTATGCTGCATGGTTTTCTGAACCTGATAAGTTTAATTAATATAAATATCTCTCGTTATAGCTTGTCCTTTTATTAGTTAACGCTCCATGAAATTCTTGTGTAGACTGTCATTATTCCTCTCCTTACATGTTCTGATGAATGCTAAAATGGTTAAAAACCATGAGTGCTTAAAGCATCAACACTGGCAGCTGAGATGTTGGTTTGCTGTCAGACTTTGTTTTAATCCACGCAGCTATCCTCATAAGGCTTAATCTGATGCTATTTATAAGGCTTTTTGGTGTGTTCCAAAAAAACTTGTTAAACTTACAGATTCAGGGCTTGACCTGCAAAGAGGAATTAGCTTAACCTCAAATGCAGAATTTCTAGTAAATGACACGATCGTATATTCAATAAAGACATGAAGATACAGCTGTCATGGTCTCAGTGTAATAGTATTGTATATGAGGAAGGGTAAACATGAGGAGCAATCTCAACTTTAACTGTGCTGCCTAATGAGCTCCTGACATGTGAGCAGGGGGGAAAAAACACATCATCCATGTCAAGAGTC
Organism: Loriculus beryllinus; assembly: GCA_039877255.1. Classification (NCBI taxonomy): domain Eukaryota; kingdom Metazoa; phylum Chordata; class Aves; order Psittaciformes; family Psittacidae; genus Loriculus; species Loriculus beryllinus. Next base: position 11,825 of record JBCJKH010056405.1, read on the forward strand.
AAGTGCTGCTCTTGTGACTTGAGCATCCCTCATCTGTGGCTCAGACATAGGACTTCTGCTCCACACAGCTGCCTGCTCTGCTTCACTCTATACAAGGGCTAGGTCTGCATGGTCTCCTCTATGGGCATACATCAGCTTTCAGCAACCTTAAACATTGGATTCTGTCACTGGCAGCAGAGATTCAGTGCCAAGTGCCTGTATTGAGCCAGCTTTCTTACTAGGTTTGGGTGATATTTATATTGGATTTTTTTTGAAGAATTATCTAAACTGCACAAAATAATAGGAGCGGCAGCCCAGTGGTAACTGCAGCACAGACTTTAAGCAGGGTTGTTTTGTACTGAGTTTGATGTCTGGAAGCTATAGTTGTGACCATGTTATGCATCAGTGGTTTAAGGAGTGGTTGCTCAGCAGAGATTGTTTATACCATGCATCAAAAGAGAGAAAGTAGTGACAGTCATGGAAAAATACGGAACACTGAGGTATAGAGAATGAAGTTGAAATGGAAGTGGTTTTGTTGTTTTTTGTGGGAAGCAGGTGTCTCATCAGTGCAGAGAACAGCACTCCTAAGCAGTGGTTCACAAGCTTTTGCATCCACAGCTCTGCTCCCATGTGCAGTTTTGTGTTTATCGTGTTTAGCTTAGGGTCTCAAGCATATTTAGCTGGGGAGCTAGACTAAAAGCTATAGGATGGATTTTTACTTTGGTCTCAGTTCTTGGCACTGCTGTAGTGACTTCTGCCCTGGCATCCATATGAGCTTCCGATGAAGTTCTCTCAATAGCTTTGTTTCACTTCCCTCATCACCTTGTTTTACTTAGCAGAACAGGGAAGATGGAAGTGTGACTTTGCAGGAAGATCTGAGTCCTAACAGTGCTAAGCTACTGCAGGTCTTCCATTTCTCAGCCAAGCAGTTTTGCTGAGCATGAGGCATTCTTTGTCAGAGACCAGAGAGCAGAAAATGCTGGGAGGCAAATGTCTGGAATGTAAATTGGGTAGCTGAAGGATTACCAAAACCCGTGACTGAGGTTGTTTCAGTTTTTATTTTACTTCCTTATTTGCAAATGCACAGCTTATCCTGCACACAGTGGCAGGCAGATACCGATTCATAGAAACCTCTGGATTAAATTAAGTCATCCCATTGAGTTCCTTCCATTAGTAACTAAGTTAATTTTTCAAAGTTGCTTTTATTTTTCTTACAGAGTGATCACGTAAGATCTGCATAAATACTTTAATGCACTTTGGGAAGAAGCCAACGTAGAGGGAAAGCACATCTGTCCCTTTCTCACTCTTGCAGGAAAGCAGGAACTTGAAGAAGTAGTTTGCATATTTCAGCAAAGACAGCATACACTTTGGAGACTTTCAAACCTCTTTCAAACCTTTACTACTGACAAATGACCTCTAACTTCCTAACAGTGCAGGAATTTGAGACATTGAGCTTCTTAGTTATAGGATTAATGCTTCTGGCAGTCCATAGATCTTAATTTTTAGCACATCAGAGGGAAAATTAGTGTCTTTACCTACATTACCATTAACTACAGTTATCCCTTTCCATGCTCTGTTAATAAACATAATGAATGGGATTGCATGGAAAGAGTCTTCCCTAAAGAGCGATGCTCTGACAACTTGACACCTCCATGCACATTTGTGCAGCTGCTGTACTGATAACGGGCTATACCTGCTGTCTGAAGATCATCCTTCTCAAATGTGTTGTCTTTGTAACCTGAACTAATTCAGATACCAAATGAGCAAAATTATTGCTTCAGCAGTTTCACAAAACCAGTTATTTTAGGCAGTAATTTTAGATATGGGTAGGTATCTTTATCCAAAGGATTTTTTAGCTGACTTTATCAGCTGTTTGGCTTGTCTTCTTACCTGGACCAATTTGGTTTCAATTGGAGTTGATTTTTAAATTTCTCTTTAAAGCAGAAATTCAGAAAGAAGATAATAAGGTTGCTTGATCATTATATCAATGTTTTTTTCTGTAGATCAAACACAAAATACTGTGGCTCAGCACAAAAAGCCAAATAAAGGAGATGATTGGAGCTTGCCCACACTAATACCTAAATAAAAGCCTAATACAGCTAATAGGAGTTCTCTCTTACATTATTATGACTGTCACAGTGTGGTGATTGGAAAGTATTTCAGATTAAAATCAGTGCAGAAGCCAAAGGGATATTCCTGATCTTTTCTGACCTTACAGTATTATTCCAAAAGCAAGAGCTGTGTGCTCCCTAGATTCTGCTCAGGTATTTGTGGTTTTGTTGAAGGGCAACAACTTTGTTGTCAAAGGTTGTTAAATACCTTCTCTGTAAGCCACTGGAGGAGAATGACCATAGTGCTACAGCAGGCAGGAGGGAAGAAATTACTACTCTTGGGTCCTTTCCACTATATAATGTGTTTGTCCATGACAGCACTCATAAAATAACTCCAATTAATAACAATTGGGTCTAACTGTAATCTTTTCAAAATAGATAAATGACACAGTTTCTACTGGTGAATGCTTTTTTGTGTCTCTGGAGGAACAGGAATTGCAGTGTGGGTTACTGATGGGAGTTCTTATATTGGATGAAGAATCTTTGTAACTGCTGCCTTTGGGTTTGTGGTGCCTGAATCCTGCCTGATGCATGTGTGTGAAAATCTAGATAGGATTGCAATGAATACACGAACATTTTTTTCTAGTGAATCGCCTCTTAAACTTTGTGAATAGCTCCTCAAATTGTCATCAAGACATCCATTCCCTTTCCTAGTGAAAAGCTGAGTTGCAGGCAGAATGCAGTAGCAAAGACTGGTCCATGCTGGAATTGCCCCTGTGCTGTTGTGCACCCTGTATTCTGAATTGTCTTTCTGTCTTGTCTTCATTGCAGATTCTTCTTCTTTTCCCATGCTTCTTTGGGATTTTCACCCAGCAGGCTTACTGGCATGACACTGTATCTAAACTGACCGAAGAAGCCAACATCAGCACTTGCCAAAAGGCAGTTTTGATCTTCCCTGGCTGCCTCAGTCTGTTTTCCTTTTCAGATGTGATCAGGGGCATGTGATCCTGATTCAGAGCATTCATCCAATCTCATGTCTATGATTCAGACATTTGGAAGGAAAGGGAAAAAAGAATGCTATCCTTGAGGAAAGTAACCCCATGTCAGACTAGGGTTTGGCTAGTAAGGAATTTGCCTCACCAGGCTGAGAAAAAAAACGTAATAATTAATAAAACAAAGGTTGTGCACAGAAGCAAAGGAGAACAAAAGACTTTATTCTCTACTTCCCATCAGCAGGTAATGGCTGGCCACTTCCTGGGAAGCAAGGCCTCAGTAGACATAGTGGTTGCTCTGGAAGATAAACATCATGAATAACAAATGCCCCCCCTCCCTTCTCCTTTTTCTTAGCTTTTGTTGCTGAGCAGACATCATACGGTCTGGAATATCCCTTTGGTCATTTTGGAGCATCTGTCCTGGCTGTGTCCTCATCACAGATCTTGCTCACCCTCAACCTCCTGGTGAAGGGGAGTGTTGGAGAGACAGCTTTGATGCTGTGGAGTGCTGCTCAGCAGCAGCCAAAGCACTGGTGTGTTACCCACACCTTTCCAGCTACCAGTACACAGCACAGCACTGTGCGGGCTGCTGTGGGGAAAACTAGCTCCATCCTGGGGAAAACTAGCTCCATCTCAGCCAGAACCAATACACAGGGATATGCCAAATGCCTCCATCCAAGATCAAACTTGTGCTCTTGGCTCTGGTTTTGATATGCTGTGTGTGTGGTGCTCGACAGTAGACATGACTATTCTTTAGGTTTTAGAAAAAGAAAGTGGGTTTGTACTGCCTAGAACCAAAGGTGATGCAGTGCAGCTTATTCTTCTCCCATGACTTTGTTGCTTCAGGGACACAGTTCTAAAACTGTCTTAATGACTGTAGGTTCGCATTGACTTCATTCTTACCTAGGAGAATACTTTCTCATGAATGTGTGTTAGAAAGTCATTCTGTGTTTACAAACACAGTGATAATTAACACAGTCCTTTGCTTCAGCTGGCTGACAGCAAATCCATGCTGGAGCAGGAGGAAGAGTGAGCCAGGAAAACTGAGTATGTGTATGAATATAGGCTGCTCACTGTTTTGTAGCCAAGCTCAAGCCAAGACTGTCTGCTTTTACTACCAAAGTAATACTTTAAAGACGGGTTTATTTTCTAAATTTTAGGGTTTGATACTTTGTTTCAAGTCACTAAAGACATTTAAAAAATCAGGGTGGTTTTACATGCTTCAGTGCTCCTTGAAAGTAATTGGCAGCAAATAATCTGCCTCACTAGAAGTTACTTGGTAGCTCTCGATATCTGTACATGATACAGGAAATCGAATAAGAAGGCTTCTGTCTGAATAGAACGCTGTTAGCGAGCAGTGAGGAGAGAGGAATGCAGCTTTGAGTGAAAAAAATGTTCACAGAAAAAACATCCTTTGAGTTCTTATTTCAGGAAGAGGCAGTTTCCATCAAAAGGTATAATTTCCTATGTATTAAAAGTTCTATACTTTGCTGGAGAGAGAGAGATACGCAAAGCGGGCTAGCTGCACTCCAGACTTACTGGTTTATGTTATGTTGCATCTCTGTGACACACCCAAGGCTTTGTACTAAATTCCATTCGTGAGCAGAATCTTTGATGCTACTGTGCCAAGTGTTGTGCTCAAAATCCCGGCGTTTTACAGGCTTGTTCTGAGCTAGAGTTTTCAGGATACTGTTCGAGACTAGGACTTGGTGTCTCATCTCACATCTTGTTTAAGGAGCAGAAGTTTGGGGTGTTAAAATCTCAACACAAGCAGAAAGAAAGTTGATTCTGGGTTTTGGGGTTACTTTTTTATTGGCAGCAGTGTATTACCTTGGTCTTTTATGCTCAAGGCTTGCGCTTCATAAAAACTTAGACAAATCTAGGCTATAGAGCCAGCCAAAACCACAAATTCTGACTGAGACCTACTTGGCTTTGGCGAATCATCACAAGCTCTGGGCAGTGAGTCAGCCAAGAGCTGCTTTTCTCTTCAGTATTGTGTAAACACAAGATGTTTCCCTGGGCTAAATATTGTAAAGTAAAAAAGTCGTGTTTATTTGATCTTTTTTTCTTTTTATGTCATGTGTTGTAGAAAAAAATGATTAATACATAAAACCACCATCTGGGGCCTCTGAAAATCTGAAAATCCTTTTCTTTTATGGTTTTATCAGCTCAGTCCTGAACGTGGAACAGTTCAGGGTATCCTGATTATTTTATTTGCTTCTATAACTGATAATGATTTGGATCAAACTGCTGACAAGTCTTCATTTATTGTAGGGAAATTAGTTTGGGAAATTGCCGTTTCATTTAAAGTAAGAAGAAAAAAACATAGGTCTTAATTCATAGCTCTACCACAGTGTGATTTGAACCATTAAAATTCAAAGTGAAGATTCTGCAGCTGACTTGTGAGTTTTCAGGGAAAACTTGGGTATGGATACATTGGTGTATGTAAGCATCGTGTGAGGTTTTAATCATTAGGATACTTCAAATTTGTTGGCTGTGAAAAGCACTGGAAAAGCTAATGACTGTTTTCTAGGCATCACATCCTTTTCCTTCTGGCAAGTCCTTTCATGCATCTTACATCTTTCCAGAAATGGCTCTTCATGGGGATTTAATGGGAGGTAGTTACCTTGCTGAGCTCTCAGACCCACAAGCACTTGCTCAGTTGCTCTTTCTGCCCACCCCTGCTGCCTGCAGGTCTGGCTAAGCACCTGCAGCTGGACAAGGAGTAGTCCCAGTCCCTTAGCTTTAGGTTTTCAGCTCTAGTGGTGGATGCCACTGTGGAAATTCAGCATGTATTGGGGGGCATCAGTCTGCCCACAGATTTATCCCTTCAGCAGCTCCTCACCATTCATGTGGTTGAAGTGGATGGCAGGTAGGAATATAAGAGAGAAATATGTGCATGTAATAGAAATGCAAGCTGGAATATAACTTACTCCCTTTTTGACCCCATTTACTTTAGCATGATCAAATGCTTTTAGTTTGCAACGATGCTTTCTCTTTTAAAATCCGCATCTATTGTCTAGATTATGGAATTTGTTAACATAGCCTTTCAAGTTTGTTATTCTGATGAAATCTGTGATTAATTGTGGCTTCTTTTTTTTTTTCCCCATCTTATATTGTTTACAACTTTTAAGATGTAATACTGCTGAAAAAACAGTTGTCTGACATTAAGAATACTGTTTTCAGGATAATAAAAGTCCAGTGACTGGTACTGCTGCATATGGTACTTACAAGACTGATTAATGGTTCTTCCTAGGAAAAAGGTTGTTGAATTATATTAATATAGTATAGTAAGATCAAGTCTGACTGTGCTTTTAGTACTTGTTCAGTCATGATTCAGCATGAAGGGCAAAAGCAGGGTGCAGTGTGTGTGTATGTGCCTGTACATGCAGGAGGTGGTAGGAAATGGCTGCAGTATTCTTCTGTGGCACAGCAAAAGCAGAGCTCCTTTAAAAAGAGCTGTACAAGTGAGCTGCACATGCAGTCTTCTGGCGTCTTTGTTTATCTCACCTTACAAAATAGATGATCCTGAGGGTAGGGAATTAAAAAAACCCAAAACCAAACAAAAAATCCCCAAACCCTGATGAGAACATGCACAGATGCAGTACCAGCTCCACAGTAGAATTATAATCCTCTCTTCTGTCCCAAAATCAAAGACAAATGTTAAAGACATGAAAAAGGTGACTGGTGTTTATCTTTTTTTCCCCCTTTCGATAGTGCGGCTTCATGACAGCATATCAGAAGAAGGATTCCATTACTTAGTCTTTGACTTGTAAGTATGAATTTTGCATATATTTAGCATTTTAGAGATGTGGTACTCAAACTTTTAGATGGAAATACAAGTTCACAAGGTAAATGCGTGGTTCTGGTGCACTGAGTTGGACAAACAGATGTAAACAGAGCTGGAAGGACAGTAACATATTTGGTCATTTGCATGTGCAAGAACTGATTTGCGTCACACATTAAATTCCATAGTAAATTAATATTAATTCCATAGTAAAAACTTTGAATAAGCAGGGCCACTGTTGAAGTGGATTTTAATATCAAATATAGGTATGTAAGTACATTTGCATGATGGACTCAGAAAAAATAACTTGCTGCAAGCCAGTTACCTGTAAAGGAACAAAAGAAACCCAACAAAACCCCAACATGTAATATTTTCTCTACAGAAAATCTTCGCTGTGGGATTGAAAGGTAAGCCTGAGTTTCCTAGAGGGAAAAATTCTTTCAGTATACTATCCCCAATTCAGGTCCTACCAATAGAATGTTTCATTATTATTCCCAATTCATGTCTTACCAATAGAATTGTTCATTTTGACATCATTCAGAATATAAAATGCCCAGCATATAGAAAGGAAGTTTCCTATTTACTTTCCATTTTGCTTCAGGACTTTGAGTCCTGTGAGTTGTTCACGTAGTGACTGTGCGTATGTGGAGCTTGCTTCTCCCAGATCAGGCTGTTCAGTGGAAGAAGGAATTATGACAACATGAACTGTGTGTCTCATACTCTCAACTTTATGAAAGACTGACATTCTTCGTTCTGCCTGGGACAAGCAGACTTCTCTAGTCACCAGAAAAGTTACGGCTATTAGTTCTGGGTATGGGCAAACATGAATGATTAGGGATTATTCTACAAGATTTTAGTTATTTGAGTAGAATTACCTATTATTACCTATTATACCTACTATAATTGCAAATTTTTCCAGGCAGTTTATGATTTTGACAAACATGGCCACCACTCCCCCCCAAGAGCTTTGTTAGATCCAGCATGCTGGTTAAAATGAAAATGTTATTTCCCCTAGATATGTGAAACAGCCGATTGCTAAGCATACAAACTGAAATACTTCTATTCAGTGTAGGTATGTTAGAACCTGGGTCTTCCACAATCAGTTTTGTGCTCTCATGTTCAGGTTATGTTCTGGTTTATCATCTCACTTAGTTTCTTTAAAGAAATTTGTGAGGAGTTCTTCCAGGCTAGATTTCAGACTAGTAGTACAAAAATATTAAATAGTCTGTCTGCAGTGAAGGTGTTCAGGATTCAGTGCTCAGATCCTAACTGGGCTCAGCAGGAACCTATGTCTGACTTGTGTATATCCCAGTGACTGTTGGCTTAGAAGTGGCTGTAGGGCACAACACGCATACTTGTTCTCTGACATGCACTGTGGTTTTCTTCTGCTTTTTGGGCTTTTTTCGGTTTCGGAGGGTTTTCTTGGGGGGGGTTGTTTGGTTTGGTTTTGTTTTGGTTTTTTTTAAGGGGTAACCTTTCTATGTGGAATTGGAAAAATCTTCTTAATCCTGAACCTTTCCAAGTGCATGCAGAATTCTTGGATCTAAGGACAATATCACTAGTGTGGCATTTTTGGTTTTTGTTGTGCTATTGTACTTTTAGAAACTATAGCCTACTGTAATTGCAGTGAGTCCACTTCTGCATTAAATTTCATATATCATGTCAGACATATCTCAGGAGATTATGATTGCAATGTGAACTAGGAGGCATTTGAACAGCTACGGAGTTGTAGTTACCAGTATCTATATCTCAGCAGCAAGAGAACAAATACAAGCCTGTATTCTGCAATAAAATCAACACCTAACCAGAAGATACAGCCTTGGCAGAAAACTAGATTCTGCAAGAAGCGTTCTGCACTGGCTGGAACTTTCCTTGTCAGTCCTGTTCAGGACAAACATAGGAACAGACTTAAACATGTGCTGTTGATCAAGAACAGCATGAGTTTGTGTTTCATCCTCTTCAAAGAAAGAGGGCTTCACCACACACACACACACACATGCGGTTTATTATGTTTAGATCATTTGGTTTGGGGTTTTTTTGTCAAAATGAATTACTTTGCAAAAAAAGAAACCATCTAAATAGCTGAGGCAATGACCGTACCTACTGATCATTGTCTTTGGGAAAGCAACATCTACATTCTTAAAGAACATTTGCCTCATTAGTACAGATGGTTGCTCAGCTATTTTTTCACTCAGACTAAGAAATTACAGCTTTAATGCTTACTAGTTCAATTTTTTTTAGTGAACCTTCATCTTCACTGCAGTTACAAATATGTGGGTTAGTGGTTTGTTTAAATGTACATAAATGAGCTGCCACAAAAAAAGGTACCATATGTACTTCTTTAATCTGAAGACCAAGTACATACTTTCATTTATTTATTTATTTATTTAATTTCTATTCAACAGGAGCCTGGCTGTGGTGTAACACTGTCACTCTACCCACGCATACCATCATGTCATTTTCTTAATGAATTCTTTCAGACTGTGTGGGATTCAGTGCAACTGTTTCTTTATTCAGGCTGCATCCCACATAAGAAAGTGAAGAGGAAGACTGCTTTTTTTGTTACTAGAAAAAAAAAAAAAAAGCCTAATCATTGCCACTTTCTACTTTGAATTTCTAATAATCTCTGTTGAATTAATGTCATGGGGATGCCTGCAATCTGAAGGAGAAGCGTGTTGCTTCACTTCTGTAGCTGTGCTTTTTACCTGGAGGGAATCAAAGAGATTAACGTACCCTGTTGCAGACGTGCATTTGAGTGAAGAGTTCTTGTGCCAAAATGAGAAGGTGGAAGTCTTCTAAAATCCATGCGGAAACTGGACATTGAACAATGAAAGATGTGCTTCCTGATAAAATGTGGTGTTGGGGTATTCATGTAAGAAGCCGTGCATAGGAAAGAAATAGATGCACTAAAGTATTCACACACATACACACACACGCACACATTTGTTGTTAACTCCCCATCTCTGAAATACATATGTGGTGGTGCCATTCTGGAGTATTTTAGTTTTGCACTTGAGTAGACAAAATTTATTTCAAGGTCCTGTTGACATCACTTTCAAGGAGTGGAGGTGTCTTACTGGTCTACCCACATGGCCCTTACATATTTTATAAGATTATCTGAGATAGCCTTCTGTGATCCTTCTCCCAAGCAAAGAACTTCCCCCTGTTATATTTCTCTCACTAGATACAGTGAATAGCAGAATAGTAAAAATGTGCAAAGTAAGACTAGTAATAGACTTCATGAAGTTTGTTACTCCTCCTCCCTTACTGCTTGAGGCAAGTGTAATTAGGATTTGCATCTCTTAGCCCATTTCAGTTGCTAAGCACAAATGAGATTGTCTTCAGCGTTAATGATGTTAAATGAATTCAAATCCAGTCAATTCTGTCGTTATTAATTGCTGTGTCTGAATGGAAACAGCTGTAGCACTTGAAGACTCTCTTGTGCAAGTCAGTAAGATTCAGTGTTGCCCATTTTAATGCACTTGAGATGCAACAATTGGTACGTTAAGACTCCTCGTGCTGCTGTTGAATCCAAGTGGAAGGATTATATGTGTAGAAGAAACCAAAATACAAAAAAAAGTAATCCTAATTGCAAAACAATGTTTGCTTTAGTTTACGTGTTCTGGAATGGTGTTTGCACCGGTACATGCCTGAACCGCTCTTTTTGGGAAGCAGAAAGGTCACAGATAGATGTACCAAGTATATGGCCATTGTAATTTTGTAAGACTGCTTCCTTGCACCTTCATTAGCAAAACAACTTAAGAAATAAGAAGTTAACTCTAGGAGGAAACAATGCCAGTGTGATCATCATCAGCAGGGGCTTTTCTAGCTAGCTTTGCTAATTCGGTAGTTTCTTTTAAATGTCTTCTTAAAAATATAAACTTTCCTCACCAGTCATATGGTATATGAAGTTGAATATTTTGTATGTGTTGTTACAAATGTTTCCAGCAAAAGAAAGTGGCATTTAACACCACTGTAAATGCAGTAATTTGTTTTAGTGAGTGTTAAAATCAGTTGAATGAAGTAGTTAAAAATTGCATTATGATGTACCTCTTCTGTGAGGTGAGCAGAAATAGCATCCCTTTGGACGTGGAATCCTTCTGCCTCCCTCTTTGCAGGTTTCCTAGAAGCATACCTGGTGTAGAGGGCCTTGGTGTTTTTACGTGCTGCTTGTACTTCTATTTGAACAAACCCACTTGCTTTATTTGTTGCCATTTTAGTGTACTCTTCAGAAAATTATGGATGAAGAGGAATAACTTGTGAGAGGCAGTGGCTTTTAATTTGTATCCTGAGAGTTACCAGAACTCATATCATGCATGTCCTATTGTCAAACAGGATCTCACTGAAGCTGACAATTTATCTGTATCAGAAAGGCACTGAGATAGATTTACTTCCCATTCTCATCTTGAGAACAGAACAGCTCAGCAGGTGTTCATGTAGCTTGTAGCTTTATACTGAAGGACCAAAGTTGGTTTGCCTTTTTTTTCTTTAACTTTTTGCCCTCTGCTTTACATTCTTCAGTTATATTTTATACAAGATACAAGGGAACAAAATCCTAACAAAATGACATCTAATAAGGAGTAGTATGCTTTATCACAACTTTGGCATTAAACTGTATGGACTACAGTTTTATAGCGGCTTATTGTAACTGCTCTGTTCTTTATTTGTAAAATCAGTGAGTAACATAGGTTGATAAAGATCCCTAGAAGCTTTCTGGTCTAACCCCCTTCTACAACACGGTCCAGTTGAATCAGTTTGCTCAGGGGGTTTTCAAGGATGCAACATCTTCAAGGATGGAAATTCCACAAACTCTTTGAGCAACAAGTGCATAGTAAATAATTATGGTAACAATAAAGGAAGAAAAATCCTTATATCTATTTTATATTTCCAGCGTTTCAGCTTCTCTGCTGCCTTTCATGTTGTCTCTGCGTATCTACCCATTAGAGGGTTGTAAACAGCAGTGAGATCTCCCATGAGCCTTTCCATCTTAATGGTGAACTATCTCAGCCTCTCCATGGGTGTCCAACTCTGGTGAATTTGGTTGCCCTTCATTAAACACCATTGTGTCAATGTTGCTCATGTTCAGGGGAGCCCAGAAAGGGGACATGATCCAGGTGTGTTCTCACATGTGCTAAATGCCAGGGAAGAATTGCTTCCTTCAACCTCCTGGAGATC